>CM067524.1:183935-216435 GCA_034509495.1 Acestrorhynchus altus
CTGATCTGATCAGTATTTATTGATCTACTCATACAGAAGTGGTGTCTCTCAGGACGGCGTCGGGTTTAACGCAACACGCCAGACGTCTCTGCATGGAGGTGTAGAGGTTCCTAATGGTGTCCTGTGATGATCCATCCCATGCAGCTTGAATGTTCTCACTCAGTTCTGCAGATG
Source organism: Acestrorhynchus altus (assembly GCA_034509495.1). Lineage (NCBI taxonomy): Eukaryota > Metazoa > Chordata > Actinopteri > Characiformes > Acestrorhynchidae > Acestrorhynchus > Acestrorhynchus altus. Next base: position 184,110 of record CM067524.1, read on the forward strand.
GTGTGGTAGGAGTGGAGTGTTGATAGAGCGTCCAATAGCGTTGCACTACACTACACTAGTGCAGTCTTTTTTTGTTGACGTGATGATTAGGGCAGTCACCGTAATGACTGTATGATTGTAGTGGTGCTGGACCTAACAGAATCGAAGAGGGCATGGCTGCTCACTGAATGTCTGCAGTCGTGGCTGTTGGGTCTGTTGAAATTCCACGTCGTCTATTGCCCCCAGAGCGTGATGCTACCACCACCAGGTTTAACAGTTGCTTTATAGTCGTTTTGGAGTTCTTGGGCTGCACAGCTTATATTTGACACTATACTTTTAGTCTTAGAAAATGATTTAAGCCTCTCAGAGCTGAGATTAAGTTTTTCGCGTTTATGGAGGTCAGGGTTTGTAGCCTGTATAGTGAAAACCTTAAATCAACATATCAGTCAGCTTTATTGATCAAACACTTAAGACCAGTTTCCAAATTGCAAGAACTTTTTTGGAATCAGATCTAAAGACGATTCTACGTAGGGCTTCACGGTGCTAAACCAAAAAATGGGACCAAGAGACAAAAGATTTTGATCAGGCTGTTTGGAAACGGTCTTAAGATTTTGATCAGGCCTGTTTTTTATGTTGATATGAAATTTATATAACATAGACCCCAACATTTCTAGCTGGGAATCATATTTTTTCATGTGTTTTTTTTCCACCTCAGACATGAAGGATCGTCTCGATCCAAGTTTAAATTCATCAGGAGATGCCGTCAAGAGGATTACGCCACACTGCTGTGATCAGGAGACAATAAACAGCACAATATGGCTTCAGTAATAAGCTCCAGCCTTCTGCAAACATCATCTGTTAGTCTCCACACATCTCCTGGACTGCCCCAGCACACTGACAGGATAGGTAAGCCATTTTACTGCTCAGAGTGTGGGAAGAGTTTTAGAGAGCGAGGTCATCTCCAAACACACCAGCGCATCCACACTGGAGAGAAGCCGTACCACTGCTCCGAGTGTGAGAAGAGCTTCAATCAGCAAGGTAACCTCACGGCACACCAGCGCACCCACACCGAAGACAAGCCGTACCACTGCTCCGAGTGCGGCGAGAGTTTTACGAGAAGGTATAACCTCCATAGACACCTGCCCATTCACACTGGAGAGAAGCCCTATCAGTGCTCGGACTGTGGGACGAGTTTTAGAGAAAGGGGTCATCTCCAAGCCCACCAGCGCATCCACACTGGAGAGAAGCCGTACCACTGCTCCAGGTGTGGGAAGAGCTTCAGTACTCGGGGAACTCTTCAAAGACACCAGCACGTCCACACTGGAGAGAAGTCCTATCACTGCTCAGACTGTGGGAAGAGCTTCACTCTGCAGCACAGTCTCCACGTGCACGAGCGTATTCACACTGGAGAGAAGCTGTATCCCTGCTCTCAGTGTGGAGAGCGATTCACTCGGCGGTTTAATCTCCAAAGACACCAGCGCGCTCACACCGGAGAGAAGCCGTACCACTGCTCACGGTGTGGAAAGAGTTTCACCAGTTTGCAAAATTTCCAGCTACACCAGCGCATTCACACACGAGCCTAATGTCTTCGCACGGTGATCAGATGATTGAAGGGGTCATCTGAGTGACATACTTCGCCCTAAGGGAGCGGGATGAGTTTTCGCTGGGGAGGTGGAGACGTGAAGGTGCTGCACACAGGGTAATCACACACTGTGGGGCAGTGAGCACATGTGCCTGGAGCAGTGGGCAGCCCTGTCAGCGGTGCCTGGGGAGCAGCTGGAGAGTTTAGTTTGTGCTTTGGGCATGTCCTGTTTGTTCAGGGAACTCGTCCCCAACTCCCAACACAGCTCCACTGTTCCACAGCTCAATGCCGGGGGTCTTTATACCCCTCTAGTCCACGCCTGGTATTAGACATGGTGCTCAAATGGCTTGTTCATCTGCTCCAGAGAGTCCTATTCTATTGGCAGTACTTCTCTACAGGTTCTGTGTCAACAGTGGGTGCAGCTTAAAGTAGCTGAATGTGTTTATTAGAAAGGGTGTCCATTAATATCTGGACATGCAGAGACATGGGCTTTCATGACAAACACTGTGAACAGACCTCATGGACTGTGTTTCATTAACATAAACATTAAACTGGTCTCTTTATAAGACTTTTTCTTATTGATATTTAATCCGTAATTAAATTTAAAGTGTTTTGGGCCTTAAATGTCATCAGCAGTACAATCCATAAATCAGGCTGCATAATATATATCGTTGATATAATATTTTCCAATATTATGCATCACTAATTTTAAAAATCAGCTACGATTAGTAATGATATTCATTACTCTGATCTATAAAGTTCAGTGTTTCCAGTTTCACTCCCTTAGCTGTAATTCCATTTTAGTCATAGAAATTTAAAATTATATCTGCACCATATTTTAGAGATACAAACGAAATGCAGAGCATGGCCAGCTCATCCTGGTCAAACTGGTCACGCTGGTTCATCAGCTTTGCTCTTGACCAGTACACGGTGGGTTTTTATTTCAGTTTAATGCTTTTGCTGGTCTGCGGGCAGGATCAGTTTGACTAGAGCTAGAATGTGCTGGTTGACCAGCATGACCAACCATGACCACCATCAAATGCAGCTTGAAGGAGGTCAAGAGCTATGTGTTGACCTTGGTGACCATCACTGACCAGAAACATGCCATTCTGAAGGGAACTGGAGGACATTCATCTGGCCGGTAGATGGCAGCACGGAACCAGGAAAGGTCATCCATCACCAGTTGCTATGGAGACCCAAATGACTTCTCAAGTGACCAATCAGAGAACAGCCTGTATGAAGTACCAGCTGAACACGGGCCAGCAGGGGGCACTGATCCTGTGAGAATGGTCCTCTAACTCCAGGAAAGGAGGAAAGCAGCAGATCCTCAGTGCTGGAGGAACAGGAGGACCTGCTGAAGGTAAGGAGATCTTCTGCTGCTGGAGTCTGTGTGCTGTGTCCAAATACTTATGCACACCCCATCAGCATTCAGCTGCACATATTGCTGACACAGATATGCAAATGCACACACAGCTGGTCTAGTCCCTGTAGAGAAGTACAGCCAATAGGTTACGACCCTCTGGAGCAGATAAACAACCCATTTGATCACCAAGTCTAATAGCAGGTGTGGACTAGAGGGTTTAAAGACCCCCAGCATTGATCTGAGGAGCAGTGGAACTCTGTTCTCTGGAATGTTGGAGCTCCATCCAGCACTTTTGAGATGAGCTGGGGTGGATGGATGCAATCAGATCCTTACAGCAATGTTCCAGAATCCAGGAGAAAGTCTTCTGTGGACAGTAGAGACAGTCCAACACAAGCAGGAGAACCTCTTTAATTCCCTTGATTTCAGAAGAAACAGCGATGCAGTTTGTGGGATCCGTGCTGTTCAGTGGGTCTCTATGGACTGTGTCTCATCTGTATGATCTGTAATCTAGAACACTGCACCATTTCTTTCTCTGATAAAGTGCAGAACATGGATGAATAGAACACAGCGGTTGAAGGTAAGTGTGTTTCTGAAGCTGAAAAAGCTCTTTATCACAATTTCACTCATATTTTATTGTCTTTGCACATAAAATAACATTTCAAGCCTTGTTTTTTGTTTGTTTAGTGTTGATCAGTTTGGCTTATCGATCATAAAAACCAGAATCAGATTATTATGACATTTTAATTCAGATTCATTTTAAATGCAGTGGATATAAAATATCACACTTTGATCAAAAGCCCTTTTAGTTAGTTAAGTAAGTTACACTTATACAGCACCTTTCTAGACATCCCAGGACACTTCACAGTCAGCACTCTACTCCGGAACGACCGTCCCCCTGCAGGGCTGCATCGAGCACCAGCGGGGTTCACCCAGGACAGAGTGCCAATCACATCTGGGCATGAAGACATGCATTCATTCACACACAGCAGGGGAATTTACAGTAGATCAGCCTGATCCAAAACCGGAGCTCGCGGAAGAAACCTCGGACACTGGGAGAACATGGAAACGTCACCCAGATCGGGCCTTGAACTCAAGACCCCGGTGCTGGCAGGCAAACGTACTGACCAAACCACCCTTCACTGAGGAAGTTTTCCCTGCACTGACGCCCTTTGGCTCAGCAGGGGTTTATGGGTTTCTGCTCTGTGACATCTGTTGTAAGAAGCACCATACAAATAAATTTTGACTTGATTAGATTTTTTGAGATGCACTGGTGTGCTCTTTGTCTGGATCTTCTGGAGAACAATGCGGGTAAAGCAGGAAGATCTCAGATGTTCCTCAAATGTTTTGATTTTCAAACCCAGTTAAATTTTTGTTCTTTTCTGTTTTCTGTGCACAGTTGAGCTTTATAATCTGCTGTTTGTTTTTTTGCTGAAGTTCTATGGTCTCCTATGGTCATACTCACTGCTTGATGTTTTAAATATTTTTTTGTTTCTTTTGATTTCCAGAAGAGTCTGCTTGCCTCAAGAGTTTACAACACAATGTGTGACGATGATATCTGAAATCAGCTCTTATGCTCAGCTAATGTTCTGCAGTTCTTTCATCACCGATGTGTCTCAAGTGCAGAACAATATGGAGAACATTTACAGCTGCTCTGACTGTGGGAAGAGTTTTACTCATCAGAGTAATCTCAAGGCACACCAGCACATTCACACTGGAGAGAATCCGTATCAGTGCTCAGAATGCGGGAAGAGTTTTCACCAACTGATTAATCTCCAAACCCACCAGCGCATTCATACTGGACAGAAACCATTTCACTGCTCCGAGTGTGGGAAGTCCTTTAACCAACGAAATAACCCGCAGTTCCACCAGCGCATTCACACAGGGGAGAAACCATATCGCTGCCCAGAGTGTGGGAAGAGCTTCACCCAACAGAGCCATCTTTAACTGCACCAGCACATTCACGCTGGAGAAAAGCCTCATTGCTGCTCGGACTGCAGTAAGCACTTCAGAGACAAAGGCACCCTCAAAAAACACCAGCGGCTTCACACAGGAGAGAGACCGTATCCCTGCTCCGAGTGTGGGAAGAACTTTGCCCTGCCGAGTAGCCTCCAGTCACACCAGCGCATTCACACTGGAGATGAGCCGTATTACTGCGCAGACTGTGGGACGTGCTTCAGGCACTTGAGTACTTTAAACACTCATAGATGCTCAAAGGAAACATATGACATGGGTTTGTCTTATTGACGAAGGCTGTATTGTTAGTAATGTCATTTTTGTCCACTTAAAGTTGCATCCATTGTTGACACAGATGTACAAATGCAGACAGCTTGTCTAGTCCCTGTAGAGAGGTACTGCAAATAGAAGAGTGGATAAACATGTCCCCATGTCTAATAGCAGGTGTGGACACAGCATTGAGCTGTGTTCTTTGGAAAGTCCTGAAATATATCTTTCTCCTTTGTTTTATTGAATATGTTGATCATCTTATTTTTGCTCTCTGACATCAGTTGTAAAAAAGCACTATAAAATAAATTTTGATTTGAAGTTGCAGTTTAGAACGTACGGACAAATTTATCAATGGAGGCTGGTTTATGCTGCACGTTCATTTCGGCAGTCATGGTCAACAGCAGCCTCAACGTCCAGACAGAGATGAAAACACGTTTCAGATGACCTCCAAATTCTGTCCAGATTTCATGTGGTTTTCTTTCTGTCCACGCTATCAAAACATTCCACTCGGATTTGGGATGGCAGTCCGAACATGCAGCACATCGGGTGTGAAGATTCAGTTCGTGGCTGGTCCATGCTGGTACAGGCTTTTTGCGTAGCGGCTTTAGATGAGAAATGCTGAGATTCACGCTACACTGAAAAGCACTAATGTCAAACAAGGACACAGTTGAATGAATATTAACAGAAAAATCTGTATCATGATCATAATTAGTTGCATTTGTCTCTAAAAATGTTTTCCATTCAAAGTATCTTCAACTAGCAGAGCCTTGAACCAGTGACCTTCCAGTCACAAGACCACTACTCTTACCACCAGGTGAGAGAAGCAGGCTCTTACGTTCAGGCCACAGCTGCCACCGTTTCATAAGTGTTCTCACGTAGGTCTGGTGGGAACAGAAAACTCACTGACATGTTCAGCTTTGATCTGATTGCGTACACGGTACTGAGAAACTGACGTTAAGGTGGACCTTAAATCTGATCAAGTCTTCAGATGTGGGTGAGACTGCTCTCATCTCACATAAAGAGAAGCGATCATCAACTCCAAAACCTGCATAGAGCGGTTTGGTGAATGGAGTAGAAAGTGTGTAAGTGGATAAGTGTGTCTGAGTCTGGTGAAAGGTAGGAGGACAGAATTCCAGCTGTCCAGTCCAGGTACACGCCTACTTTGTGGACACAAGGTCAATAAATGGAGTGGGTTAGGGTGGGGGAGACAAAGGAGAAATGGAAGCAGACGTCCAGGGAGATGACGAGATGGGTTAGTTTATGATGATCCGAGTGTTATGTCTCACGGTGTATCTGTTACTTGTGTAGTCCAGACTCTAGGACAGTGGATTGTGTTTTGTGTGTGTGTACCTCTGCAGTAGTTAATATCTGGAGTCTCCATGTTACTCTCGGTTTTGAGAGCTGACAGGACAGCAGTGTGGTGATGTCATCAGGGGGCGTGTGTGAAAATAAGAACTTAACACTAACACACTGACCACCTCACTGTCCATTCGATCAGCCCCTACGACCACACTTACAGGCACAGCAGTGCTGCTGGAGTGGACAGTGAGTGGACACTGTGTTTAAACACTCCAGCTCTGCTGTGTGTGATTCACTAACTATAATATAAACACACTCCGGTGTGTAACGTTCCCTCAGGCTCTAAACGGGAAATGATTATTAAGGAATAATAAATATCACCAGGTTCTTCTTCACTCTAAATGGAAATGTTACTGCTCTAAACTGTAGTGTGGTGCTTTCTGAGTTTCCCACATTCAGAGCAGTGATCCAGTGCACTGGTCTTACTGGAGACTGAACGATTACCAATATTAACAGGACATTTCTTGTTTGCTGGTAGCGAGTGGTTCCACTCAGAGATCAAGCAAAATGAAGAAAAGCAGATGAAACTGATGTTGTTTATTTCCGTTATGCAGATACAGACAACAAGAATGTAAACAAATACCACGTTAAAATTCCATAGCAGTGCTATGAGATCATGTACAGTAGTTGCCTACGCCCCTCTCGAAGTCCACACGTTTATGAGGTGGTGGAAAGGGTGAAACACAGAACAATCTGGATACGAACAACATGGGATCGCAGTGGAACACGGATAACGGCCTTCAAGAAAGTGTGGTCTGACGTGGCCCACAGCGCTTCCACCTGAAATCCTATTAACCTTTGCTTCCCACCGTGAACAAACTTCTCAGGGTCCATAACCTATTTTTGTCCATGGAAATGTGCCCAAAATTAGGTTCACAAAACTGGAACGCAGCCGGTTCTAAATTGGTGGAGAAGCGGTCACTGTGGAAATGGTTTGCTGCAGTTGACTGAAGGTGCTTGTCACATCTGCACCACAATTATCACCTGGCCTGGTCTTCCAGGGCTAACGCTGAAGCAATGTGATACCACCCCCACCCCAGTTGATGGTGTATAAGTGACCGCAAGAACACAACCCCCACCCACAGACCGCAATCCAAAAGCAAAGCTGATGCTGAACAGTATGAGACAAGGCTATAGTGTGTTATTCTATCCCACACACACGGACAGAGGAGCCAGGACCAACCATAAACCCCGCATAGAGGGGCTCAGTGAAGGTCATGTGAACAGTGTATAAGTGATTCAGTGTGTTCATATCAGAAATGCCATAGAACGACAACGTGCCGGCTGCCCAGTCCAAATACACCCCTACTCGGTTGAGGGGGTGGTAAGGTATGGCAGTTTGGGTTTTATTGTGTCTGACAGTGTAACTCTTGTCATAGCATTCCAGACAACAAGACATGTCGTTGTTCCCAAACCAACAGTCACCACTACGTCGTTTCCTGCTTATTCCTTTATATGTCACTGCTATTTCAACCCTCCACCCTGTCCACTCCACCTCCCAGTAACCGCGTCCAGTCAAGCTCTCCACACACAGCACCTGTTCCCGGTGTTCAAATCTCTCTCGATGAACAGGATACAGCTGCTGCTCCCACATTCTCACCACCCTTCTGTTGCCTTCAGACAGAGAGAGATGTTTGTGTGCTGTGTTCGGGTCCAGAGTGAGATCACAAGCATCTGCACACAAAAACACATATTAGAAGATCGAGCTCATCCTTTGTGGATGTCACACCAGTACAATTTGAGGCAGTGAAGACAACATTTGGAGCAGTTGAGCGTTACATCAACTTCCAGGGAGCAATCAGGAGTTCATTTCCATGTTTAAGGGAACCTCAATTGTGCCAGTCAAGGACGTCCTTTCTCTAACCATTAGGTAGTTTTTTAACCATTTTGTCCCGATTCTGATCTGATATGATATACAGGGGTTGGACATTGAAACTGAAACACCTGGTTTTAGACCACAATAATTGATTAGTTTGGTGAACTAGGGCCTCCATTTACGGCCAATACAGCGTCAGTTTGTCTTGGGAAGGACATTTTTTGCATTCAATCCGGGTTAACACCCCAACATCCCTTTCAGACAGCGTCCTCTCGTGTCCACAGTTAATCCTGTTGGATGTGGTTGGTCCTTCATGGTGGTGCTGCCGTTACCCTGGATACCGTGGCTCTTGATACATCACAAAGACTTGCTGTCTTGGTCACAGTTGCGCCAGCAAGACGTGCACCAACAATTTGTCCTCTTTTGAACTCTGGTATGTCCCCCATAATGTTGTGTTCATTGCAGTATTTTGAGCAGAACTGTGCTCTTACCTGCTAATTGAACCTTCACACTCTGCTCTTACTGGTGCAATTAATGAAGATTGACCACCAGGCTGCTCCAATTTAACCATGAGACCTCCCACAATACAATGACAGGGGTTTCATTTTCATTGTCCAACCCCTGTATATGTTTGTATTAATAATACAGCTGAAATTGTGCTCTCAGTCAGACTTTCCATTCCTCCTTACATGATGCATCAGATTCACTGAAATATACACAGTGTAACTACTCCAATATTTAAGGTGGAATGGAGAGTTCAGCTTTGTTTAAGCTGCCAACTGGTAACTTTACCACACTTATCGGGTAAAATAACGTTATTTTTGTTTTGTTCACCAAAATAATGTCACGAATCAACACTTTCTAGGATAGATCTAAAAAAATGGGCAGAGAACAGGTAACTAACACAATACTGTCCACCCGAAAACGAGTTGGACACTGCTGTTTTCTTCTCACAATGCGTCTCATTGCGGCTGAGAATCATCTGTTAACAGTGCCTAGAGGACACTGCACTCTGCTACAGCAAAACTACGGATTAGAACTGGATCAGAACTATAAAGACAGATATCTGATCGTGACATGCCTACCATTTATTTTCTTTAGATATATATATATATATATATATGGGCCACGGCTGCCCCACAGAAATGTCTGAGTGTGTGTGAGAACTTACACTTCTTCAGACCTGGCTTCTTCCAGATCCTTTGTCCATGCTTCACCCTTAAAAAGTAACACATATATTTGTACATTTATTTAAATTTACTAGGAACTGAAACCAGAAACCAAAAAGGTTTGATCTTCTCTGACAGAAAGTGTGAACCAGGCTTTTGCTAAGCATTCAGTAGGAAATGCTGGCTCAGGAATGATGTAACAGGGATGTTGACGGAATCTGAATGTCCAGACACACAGCTGGAGGGTTAATCAACAGTAAGTTTGTCTCACACTGCAGCAACATTCATAACGCAGATCGTTTTCTGTGTCAAAGCAACAAATCACTCTGCAGACACACTTCTCTGTCCTCCTAAAGAACAGCTGATTCTAAAACCTCAAAACTGTTACATCACAGACTTGATATGTTTACACCCACATCATTTACATAAACACACCCCACTTACTGGATGAAAGATGAGATCTTGATCCAGAGGCCATGAAATGTGGTGTTTCATAGCAGCATTATGTGAAATAAAGTCCATTAAACTCCACCCACAAATGTCACACACACACACACACACACAGACACACACACACTATCTACATACTTAAATGTATCCAGTCTAAAATGTGGATCCTTTACAAGAACAGAAAGCAGCATCACCCCAGACCCTCCTGGGTGATTGTAGGTCAAATCCAGTTCTCTCAGATGGGAGGGGTTTGACTTCAGAGCTGAAGCCAGAGAAGAGCAGCCTTTATCTGTAACCATACAACCAGACAATCTGCAGAAAAGAAGGAGCAAAAGAGATGGAGAGAGAGAGAGAGAGAGAGAGAGAGAGAGAGAGAGAGGTATATCAGGATTTTAGACACTTGGATAATTCTCGAGATTTTAATATGTTACCGTTAACCTTAAGGAAGGGTGTCTTTCCATCTAAAGACCCACTCATGAATATGTTCCAGCTAACAGCAGCTGCTCTTCCAGAACTAATTGACAGGACGCTCACCTGAGTGTCTCCAGTTTACAGTGTGAACTCTTCAGTCCAGCAGAGAGACGCTCCACTCCAGAGTCCTGCAGGTCATTGTTACTGAGGTCCAGCTCTTTTAAGGAGGAATGTTCCATTTGTAATGCTGATCCCAGACTTTCACCAGCTTTTTCCCCAAGATTACAGATGGCTAGTCTGCAAATGAAGACAAATTACAGTAGACATATACTGAATGAAAACAGGCATACAAATATTATTTACAACACATTCCTCTAATGTTTCCATGGATACATTAGAATTCAAATCCTCTGATTGTCACCCGTCATCAAAACCCCACGCTAGAAGAGACAGGAAGCTCTACAGACAATAAGGTAAAAAGGGCTTTGCATCCTGATGGACATTGCATATGGAGCAGCATGGACCTACACACAGCTGATGGATGGCAATGATGGCACAGGCATTTCTTAGCTGTAGCATTGGTAGCAGTTTGAAAAGAGGCTGTGGCTGGCTTTGCATGTGCTTGAATTCAGCCAACATGTTCAGAGGAAAGCTCTCCCCACCTCCCATACAATGGCAAACAGATGCCTGTGAAGACCAGCATTGCACTGGGTTTAACATGGGGAGAGAGCGCCATCTACCCACCGAGAGAGAGCATGGCCAAAATTCGGATGGCAAGCAGCCTGATTCAGGATTCAAAACTGCGATCGTTGGCTCCATGGTGTTTATGAATTAGACCACTATTTAAAAAGTCAACTTCTTAAACAGGTGATGTCAAGTGGTCCCTAATATATTGTCACTCAGTCCTGAGCTCCAGCAGAAAACATCTTCACTCCTGTTGCCTTGGTCAACTCTATACCACAGGACATTCAGGCTGTACAGGAGGCCCTCCGAAGGGATGACTGACCTTCTCGTACTGAGATGAAATACTAAGACTCCCAAACTACAAGGGCTCAGACTGGGTCCCACAGAAAGCTCACCCGAGTGTCTCCAGTTTACAGTGTGAACTCTTTAGTCCAGCAGAGAGCAGCTCCACTCCTGAATCCTGCAGGTCATTGTTACTGAGGTCCAGCTGTTTCAGCGGGCAGTTTGGTGACTGTAGAGTAGAGCTGATACTTTCACAGCAATGTGTAGTGAGATAACAGCCAGCTAGTCTGCAAAGAAATAATAAAGACAGTACAAGTGTTGTTGGCATATTCAGTTGAGTTGAGGTGAACTTATTCAACTGTTTTTCACTCTTTTCTCCAAACAGTTTATTTCAGTCCTGAAGAACAGCCCGTTATTTCAAAGACTCCAGTTCAGTGTCTCAATCCAGATTTGATACGGGACAACTGGACAGCCTATCAGCCAGTCACTCTACAGTGACTTAAATTGCCTACAAATGCTTGGAGAGACTATATCCATAAACATTCTCTCATTGTTCTGCAATTGTTTAAATAATATATTTCTTTTAAAGTTAGAAGAGTAATTCATATTTCTCTGCTCTCTACGTATCATTCCACATTTAAGTGACTGCTGTTAGAATTTCATATTTTAATGTTTACTTTGACACCGTTTATATATCTGCCCAGAAAATACTGATCAAAGCACACTTTGGTTGACTTGGTGGGTTTAGAGTCTAAGTCTCATAATGAGTCAAAGATCCAGGAGTGGTCATTTCCTTCTGAGATGGCCTGTGTCCAGGTGCCAGCAGTCAGTGCTGATTAGCTGCTGGCGTGGTCCTTCCCACCTTGGAGAAAGGAAAACACGACAATATGGTGGTGGTATCATGGTTTTGGCCTATTTTGCTGAATCTGGTCTTGTCATCATTGATGGACCAATGAATTCTGATATATACCATCAAATTCTAAAGCAAAATGTCTGGTCATCTGTTTGTGAGCTGAATCTTAAAAAGAATGTGGGTCATGCAGAAAGACAACGACTGCAAGCACACAAATCATCCTATCAAATGGTGGATAAATAAGAATCAAGATAATGTTTGGAATTGAATTAATTAGTAATAAAACAACTGCAGATCACAATCATATTATCACAAGTGCCTTTAACATACAATGAAACCTGACTGATGATGATGTAACACTTACAGAGCCTTTCTGCAGACACCCACGGCTGGGACCAGTCTCTTATAACCCTCTGCTGATTCAATGTATTTCTTCAGGTCCAACTCCTCCATCACTTCTTCTGAGGTCAGGAGCATACAGGCTACCGCTGAACACTGTCCAAGAGTGAGCTTCTTTCCTGAGAGTTCCTCTGACTTCAGGAACTCCTGAAGTTCTCTGGAGAGAGACTGGTCCTTCATTTCCGACAGACAGAGGAATAGATTGATGGATCTCTCAGTTGAGATGTGACATTCTTCATCTTTGCTATTTATTAACTTCTTTATGTGCTCAATGATTTTCTGTGAGCTGCTCTCGGTGTGTGTCAGTAGACCTTGTAGGAGTCCCTGATTGGATTCCATGGAGATACCAAGGAGGAAACGAAGGAAAAGGTCCAGTTGTCCGTTTGGACTTGCCAAGGCTTTATTCACAGCAGCATTCAGCAAATTGTCCAATGTGGTGGTGTTCAGCACCACATCAAAGTGGGATATAAAATACTGCAGTACATCCTCGTTCTTGATCTCATAGCAGTGGAACATAAAGACGGCAGCCAGGAACTCCTGAAAGCTCAGATGAACAAAGCAGTAGACCTTCCTCTGGTAAAGCACACATTCCTCCCTGAAGATCTCTGTGAAGATCCCAGAATACACTGAGGCCTCAGTGATGTCAATACCACTTTCCCTCAGGTCCTCTTCATAGAACATCACATTGCCCTTCATCAGCTGTTTGAAAGCCAGTTCAGCCAGTTTCAGAAGAACGGTTCGGTTAGATTCCAGCAGGATCTTTGGGTCTCTCTCATCTTTCTCCTCATACTTTTGGTTCTTCATGCTGGTCTGAATGAGCAGGAAGTAGGAGTACATCTCAGTCAGAGTTTTAGGGATTTCTGTGTGACGTTGTCTGATGATGGTCTGAAGCACAGTGGCTGAGATCCAGCAGAAGATGGGAATGTGGCACATGATGTGGAGGCTCCTCGCTTTCTTAATGTGGGAAATGATCTTCTGGGCTTGGTCTTGGTCACTGATCCTCTTCCTGAAGTACTCTTCCTTCTGTGGGTCATTGAATCCCTGAATTTCCGTCACACGGTCGATGTACTCAGGAGGGATCTGATTGGCTGATGCTGGTCGGGAGGTGATCCAGATGAGAGCAGTGGGAAGCAGCTCTCCTTTGATAAGGTTCATCATTAACACACTCACCGATGATGTTATGGTGGGTTTAGATACTTTCTTACAAGCTAAGAAGTTCAGTGGAATTCTGCTTTCATCCAGACCATCAAATATGAACACAACCTTGTGCTGATCATAGATCTTTGGATCCAGATATTTAAGCTCAGGATGGAAGTCACACAGAAGTCTGTGAAGACTGTATTCCTCATCTTTAATCAAGTTCAGCTCTCGGAACGGAAGCACAAACATGAAATCTATGTCCTGATTGGCTTTTCCTTCAGCCCAGTCCAGAATGAACTTCTGCACAGACACGGTTTTTCCAATTCCAGCAATGCCTTTAGTCAGCACTGTTCTGAGCTTCTGCACTTTCGGTTCTTTAATCTCTTTAGTGTCTTCGTTGGTGACACTGTTTCTGATGCCAAAAAATCCTTTGGTCAGCACAGATCTGAGGATTGGAATTATTGATTGGTTTTCCTCTTTTCTTTCGATCACAGCTCCAACCTTATCTTGTTCTCCTTTTCCTGGCAAATGATTATGCCTGGCAAAGATGTCTAAGCAGTTGATTGGAGTGTCCTGGAAGTGCTTCCTGGGTAATTTCTCCATCTGTAAAACCTCATGTTCTTCATTGACCCCTTCACTCTCTCCCTCTATGATGTAGACCTGGGTGTAAATCCTGTTCAGGAGAGTTTTATTCTCTTGTGCTTTGATTCCCTCAAATAAGTTCTCGTACTTCTTCTTCATGCTGGTTTTGTGTCTCTCTAAGACTCTGTGTAGAACATCATACACTGGTGGGTAAGACTCTTCTTGAAGGTCTCCAGCTTCTTTGGACAGACTGCGTGTCTGCAGTGCTGCTCCTGTGCACCGCGGCCTGGACAAGGATGGAGAAAAACAACAGTCACAAACATAAGAATCACAATAGATCACAATCAACAGCCCAAAATGAGCTTATCAACAGTACAATAGCACTTAGTCTGACATGTCTGAGCACTATGACCTATGATATACACCAATCAACCACAACATTAGCACCACTGACAGGTGAAGTTCTTGAAGTGTGAGACTATATTCAAGACTATATCAGGCAGGTCTTGTGAGGTTCTCCCAGGATGCAGTGGTCAGTACCTACCAAAAGTGGAAGGACAACCAGTGAACTGGCAACTAGTCTAACTGATGCTCATGAAGGTCCAACCTCACAACTTACAGAACAGTAGTTTTGGTGCCAGATGCCACAAGTCTGATGAAGGCCAATGTAATGTATAGAAAAAACTGGGACTCCACTGACCAGCTTGGTCTAGGGGCCTCCCTCTTTTCATTGCGCCCCCCCCCTTTTTTTTCTTGAAAGGTGTTATTAAAGTTTATTATTATTATTTTTATTATTATTATTATTATTATTATTATTATTATTATTATTATTATTATTAACACTGAGGGTTAACTCACTTTAGATCATGGTCACTCTTCATAGACACACAACTGGACACTCCTCCCCCCCTGCTGAATTCAGGCGGTTTTGCCATGGAGTGGTCACTCTTCATAGACACACAACTGGACACTCCTCCCCCCCTGCTGAATTCAGGCGGTTTTGCCATGGAGTGGTCACTCTTCATTGACACACAACTGGACACTCCTCCCCCCCTGCTGAATTCAGGTGGCTTTGCCATGGAGTGGTCACTCTTCATTGATACACAACTGGACACTCCTCCCACCCTGCTGAATTCAGGTGGCTTTGCCATGGAGTGGTCACTCTTCATAGACACACAACTGGACACTCCTCCCCCACTGCTGAATTCAGGCGGCTTTGCCATGGAGTGGTCACTCTTCATTGATACACAACTGGACACTGGAGAAATTCTCCCACTTTGCAATCTGCAAATATCACAAAGACAGTTTTATTCAAATGTTCTCATCGTTATTAAGAGAAAAGCCATTCTAAAGGAAACACAGAACACAGGGTGAAAATACTAATACTGTGAAGAACCACCTTTTTATCTTCAGCTTTTTTACAGATGCTGAGAGTTTGTTTGTCCAAAATCTGATGGTATCTAATTAAAATCCCTCGAGCAGTGAAATATTCCCTGTGCCACTGGCTGCAGCACAATACCAAAGCATGATCCATCCACCTCTGTGCTTACCAGGTTCTTCAGACTGGCTGACATGTTCCTTCAAATATGTCTGATGCTGAATGTTGTGGTGAGGTTGCAGGAAATGTTCCTGAAAGAGTTCTGATAACTCTTTCATGAAGGCCATATTACTTCAGGAGTTGCTGCACAGTAGAACAGCATACCCCCACTTCAGAGTTTCAGGCTCCCTGAAGACTGGGGTTCTGGTGTCTTTCTATCAACTCTATGAACATTTTAAGTGTTTTTGGTTTTCCAGACTTCACCATTGTCATTCTTTATTCCATTATGTACTGAAGACATGGCTCCTGAAACATCTTCTTATAGCCTTCTCTTAGAGAAGCCCATGGCTGGGACTGCTGGGACAAAGTTGGGAGGAGCTGTTTGCTTTGAGTGGAAATCTAATTTTCTGCAGCATTTCTTTTCATGCAACATGCTGATGGAAAGATACTCACTTTGGATCAGTGGTTCCTCCTCCACAACCAGGGTCTTGGAGACTCATCCTGAAGTTGAACATCTTCCAACACACAGCTGGACAGCTCCCTGTGAAGAGATACAATTATATATATATATATATATATATATCAACCTGCACACAGACTCTGCACATCTGACATCTGACATCTGCAGTCTCATCATCTGATCAAGTTCTCCGAGTTCTGACAGTTAATTCAGCCCCAGAGTTTTTATGCTGAATCGCTGAATAATCCTGTGTTTTCTAATTTGTGTAATTTTGGTCAGTATCTGAATGCAGTCAAGCAGAGATGTTGACCACTGCAGTAGGGCACACACATTTACTCACTCTCTCTCTCTCACGCGCACACACACACACACACACACACACATTTACTCTCACACACGCATACACACACATTCACACACACATTTACTCTATCTCTCTCTCTCTCTCTCTCACACACACACACACACACACACACACACACACTCACACATATTTACTCTCACACACGCATACACACACATTCACACACACATTTACTCTCTCTCTCTCTCTCTCTCTCTCACACTCACACACACACACACACTCATACACTCACACATTTACACACACACACACACACACACACACATTTACACACACACACACACACACACACACACGTGTGTAATCTACCTCAGAGCTCCAGCTGTTCTGCGTCTCTTTCTTCTACTTTCGGTTTCGGTTATTACTGTGAGGATGGAGCTCCTGAACGGCCCGCTGGGTGGTGACGTCATTAAAGTGGGCCTCCGTTTACCAATAATATCTTCTATATGAAAATATCTTATTTTAACCATAAAGAACCAGCTTTGAACATCAGAAAAACTACATCAGTTCAGCTGAACAGGCCCAGTGTTTCTCACAGTTCTGTAGTGAAGAAAGATGAAGGTGATCAGGATCAATAACTGATGATATCTGTCGTCTGATCTGATCAATATTTATTGATCTACTCATACAGAAGTGGTGTCTCTCAGTACGATGTCGGGTTTAACGCAACACGCCAGACGTCTCTGCATGGAGGTGTAGAGGTTCCTAATGGTGTCCTGTGATGATCCATCTCATGCAGCTTGAATGTTCTCACTTATAATTTGCATAAAGTTCATGCCAGCTAAACTCTTCTCCGTTGCCTGCTATCCCAAAATCCATCGCCTTTTTTTTGCCAACTGAAAATAAACTGGCACAAAATTTCCAATGATGAATTTATGCTAATACACGAGAAACTACTCAAAAATAGTTTACAAGGCCATTTCTAAAAAGTCTATTCTCATCCTGTTTCAGGATGGAGGAACCAAAAATATCATGAAAGACGTGAAATTGGTTTAAAAATGTCCAACTTAAATCTTGAACATAAATCTTCAGACATTGTTCAGGCTGTTCATGTCATAAACTGAACAGGGACAGCAGGGTAACCCAATTATTACCACCGTGTCTGTGATTTTAATCTTGTACAGTCCCTGCTCGGCTGCTGGATCCATTAAACAATGTTATACTAATCCTCCATGAATCAATGTGTGTGTAAATATTTCATCATATCCTGTGGAAAAAGTGTTTTTCATCGTTTTTAATTTTCAAACTGAAGTTTCATTAGGGATATAAATGGGGTGTAAGATATCAACGTCACATATGCTGAGATTTCTAATTTCTAATCATTTCAAAGTTACTCCACCTCCCCACGTAAAACTAAAGACCCAGGTCAAGACCAGCTTTTCAGATCCAAGCTGATCATACATGATTGAAAAGCTGATCATCCAGGCAAAAACAAAAGCTCTTGACCACATAATGTATGTTGCATTTCATTTGATCAAGCTGGTTGACCAGTATGTTCTTGCTGGTCATACTGGTTGCCTAGCTAGGTCAGGTTAATCAAGTTTGTCGACTCGTTAAACCATCAAATTCCAAACAAAAACAAACATTACACTTGTCAAGAGCTAAATCGGTCAACCAGCTCAACCAGCCTCAGTTGGACAGGCTTTTTCAGCAGGGTGCTCCGTCCAAATAGGGTTTATGCTAATTAACCACAGAAGTGATTATTGATGAGCATAAAAATGAACACAGAGAATCATTATTTATTCAATTGTCAAACAAATATCAAACATTTCTGTTTCATCTTTAACGCATTTGTCTCCGTAAAAAACTGGAATACCTGAAGAACTTTCTACACTCCGAGCAGTAATATAGTTTCTCCCCAGTGTGGATGCGCTGGTGTTGTCGGAGAGTATTTACTTCAGGAAAGTTCCTCCCACACACTGAGCAGTGATGCGGCTTCTCTCCAGTGTGAATGAGCTGATGTCTCTGGAGATGGCGCTCTAGAGTAAAACTCCTCCCACACTGAGCAGTGGAGCGGTTTCCCACCAGCTGGTGGATTTGGAGACTAATGTTTTGACGAAAACATTTCTTCCTGCAGTCTGAACAGTGATACGGTTTCTCTCCCGTATGAATTCTCTGGTGGGCTTTGAGGTTACTCTGCTGATTAAAACTCTTCCCACAGTCCAAGCAGTTAAAAACAGCTTCTCTCTAGTGTGAATGCGCTGGTGGAGCTGAAGATTGTTCTGCTGATTGAACGTCTTCCCACACTCGGAGCAGTGATACAGCTTCCCTCTGATGTGAATATGCCTGTGATGTTCTAGGTAACTCAGCAAAGTTCTTCCCACAATCTGAGCACTGATACAGTTTCTTGTGAACAGAATCTTTCATTGTTTTCAATGTGAAATTATTGCTTCATTGATTCTGATGTGATATATTGATGATTAGCTAGATTTTGTCATCATTTCTGTTTCTGCTTTTCAGGATATTGTCACGGTGATGCAAAAACCTCAATGTAAACAACTGCCAGATTACATTACATACACCAACCAACCATAACATTATCACCACCTCCTTGTTTCTGCTCTCTCTGTCCACTCTATCAGCTCCACTGATCACACAGGTTCTCTTTGTGGTTCTATAATTCCAGACTGTAGTTCATCTGTTTCTCTGCAGACTTTATTCTCCTCCTTTCACCCTGATCTTCAATGATCAGGACCCCACAGGACCACCACAGAGCAGATATGATGTGGGTGGTGGGTCATTCTCAGCACTGCAGTCACACTGACATGGTGGTGGTGTGTTAGTGTCTGTTGTACTAGTATGAGTAGACACAGCAGTGCTGCTGGAGTGTTTAACTTGTGGATGTAAAGTCAGAGATGCTGTCGGCTGGACATTTCTGTTTGGTGGACTGTTCTCAGTCCAGCAGTGACCCTGAGGGGTTTAAACACTCCAGCAGCTCTGCTGTGCCTGATCCATTAGTACCAGCACAACACACCCTAACACACCAGTGCTCCTGTATGGTCAGTGGAGCTGATAAAATGGACAGTGAGTGTAGAAACAAAGAGTTGTTCATAATGTTATCATTGATCAATGTAGTAACAATGTTATTATAAAACCTTTAACAAATTCTCTCATGCTTGTTGAATTAAATTGTACTTCCAACATGGCAACATCTCTTTTTGCACACATTGTTCAGGAAACATCTTTGATTTTGGTGACAAGGTCACAGGTAAGGATGCAGCTCATGCCTGTGCTCATTAATGCAATGTAGAAGAGTGCACCTCCTGTCTCAGCTTCCTACAGATTCTGGAGGCATGACAGCAAATTAACCCTGCAAATTTCAGCATATCATTGGAGACAACTTTGCAGAAGGTGTGCAGATCTGCTCTGATCTCCACTAACCCTGAACACTGGATTTCTGGAAAACATTTCTAGGATAGGATAGGATAGGATAGAACTTTATTGATCCCTTGGGAGGGTTCCCTCAGGGAAATGAAGGTGTTCTTGTCAAATAAACAAGAACACAGAAGCTCAAATCAGCTCTCTCAGGTTTGGAAGAAAGCTGCTTTTGTGAAGATCCTGCAGACCATCTCACACCACTTCCAGACCAGGATCAGAGCAGTGCAGAAGATCTCCTGTGTGGATCTGCTGCTTCTCTGCTTGACTGAACTAAGAGGAACTCACACAATCAGCACTTCCTGCTGGTCTGCAGGGGCTTCACACTGACTGGAAAGCAACGAGGGCCACCTGATTTCCAACATCTGTGATATGTTTGGCTACTGCTCTACATAGGACATAATAATCCCAGCCCTACACATTATAGTGGATTCCCTGCTTTAACCCCTTATACCTCTGAGAGGGCTTGATAATCTGATCAGTTAAATCGGGTTGAAGCAGGTAATCCTCCAACGGTGCAGGGCAGGAGGGGCTCCAGGACGGAGACATTTTAAGACCATCAGGGGCTTTTATTTTCCCTGCTGGAAAACCCAGCTCATACCAGCTTTTATTAAGGGACAATCAGAACAGAGTCCTCCATAACAGGAAAACCAGTGCGTTTCTTCAGGAGGTAAAACGACAGGGTTGAAAATGGACTTGTGAAATGATATCTGGACATTGCACCCCAACAATGCTTCACACTATGATTTAACGGTGTTATAGGAGTGTTTTAGAGGTAGTTTTATCATTTTAACTACGATCAGTGTAAGATAATGGCCAAAGACTATGATTTTAACCTGACAATAGATACGGTTATGCTTTCCGGTGCCAGCATTTGTCCACACGTCTACGTTTTTATATTAATATTATAAAATATTAATAGCTACCTACTTTAATTTGAGCTAACAGACCAGCTGAACCTGGCAGTGAACCAGGTGTTTGAGTGGGAGGAGCACAAAGGTGAGCAGGAGCCTGAAACTCTTCTCACTGTGGTTTATTTGATCGAAAATAAGTTAAAGCTTTGTTTTCTACCAAACTTTTGAAGCAGGACCAGAAATAATTTAAGCAGCACCTATGAAATACTTTAAATGAATGCAAACATTTACAAATAAATGTTCACAAAGCATTCATCTTAAAACGTCCAATGAAAACGCAGTAATCTGAGCCGAGTTCGTCAATGTTCAATCAGTTCAGGAGCAGTTACATAAAAACAATGTAAAAACAAATTATAAACATTTTTTTTGCCCTTTAAAAGTGAAAATTTGTTTGTATATAATAGAAATAGTATATTAGTAAATAATGTTTACTAAGATGGAAAGCACCTAGAACACAAGGCTTATGCTGGTGAACAATTCCGAACACAAACCTTGTGGATCAGTGCTTCCTGGTCCTGCTCCTGGAGTTGAGTTTTCCCTTCTAGAACACTCGTCCCCCATCCTATGAGGAGCTTCTCACGAGAAGTTGAATTAGGTGCGCTGGACGAGAGAAAGATGCGCAGTGTGGGTCAGCCGTGGTCTAGACGTAACGGCTCACTGCAGGGGTTAATGATGTGAACTGGGATCGGGAAACCTTGTTGTAGGTTTCCATGAGTGCCTGGAATACTGTAATAAAATACGCATCCAGAGAACGTTTTAGGAGGACACTACTAACATTTATTGTATTTGAAGGTTTCAGCTCGCAGGCCTTCAACGTGCTGATGAACAAAAAACTAATATATGAAGAAGAAAAAAAAAGATCTTTACATAGGTCTACATATGTAAAGTAGACACACACACACACACACACACACACACACACACACACACACACACACACACCTTATTCATAGAAGATACAAAGTGAATAACAGTGATGATCTGATTCCAGTGTCTCCTGTCCAGGGGTGGAGATATCGGTCAGTTTGTATAACAGTCAGTTCTTGAAGTCCATGTTGAAGCAGGAAAAATGAACAAGCATAAGAATCTGAGACACTTTTCAGGTACCAAGCTGTGAGGTTCTAGACCAGTGGTTCACAATCCTGGTCTTGGAGCACCACTGCCCTGCGTGTTTTACAGTTGTCCTGTTGTACCGTAACCAGTTCCACTCAGTCAGAACAGTCCGTTAGTTGGATCCGGTGTGCTGGAACGAAGAGAAACTAAAACAAGCAGGGCCGTGGTACTCCAGTGTTCCGTACCACCTTCACAGGTGGCATGAGGGCAATGTATATAGTAGTAGGTGTGAGGTTTAGATAGATAGATAGATTGATTGATAGATAGATCGATCGATAGATAGATCGATAGATAGATAGATAGATAGATAGATATAATATGGGCAAAATTATTGGGACACCTACTCATTGTTTCTTCCTAAATCAATGGTTTTATAGAAGAGTTTATCCTGCTTTTATGCATTTACTGTCTCTTCCTACTACGTTCTGGAACATTGCTGTGAAGATTTAACTGTATTCAGCAAGAAGAGCGATTAGTGAAGTCAGGATACTGGATGATCACCACCCCACCTCATCCACAGACTCATCTCCAACCTTTTAAACACATGATCAATTGATATAACTCGCAAAAGAACTATATTAAAATATATTAAACTATATTAAGAGTTAATCACATGACTGTTTGCTGTTGGGTCTTAACATGATCAAAATTAACCTACAGAATCTAGAAAATTAATCTATTGGTATATAATCGTAATTATAGGCAACCACAATCAAACTAAACTAAACACACAGTCGTTCATGTCTTTCACTGAGAAGATCTCCACAGTGCAGGCTAGAAAAAGTAAGTGATCCCTTGAATGCGTCAGCAATGGGTGCAACCTTCATCAGCTGAATGCATTCATTAAAAGGGGTGTCCACGATGCGTTTGGACGTGTGATGTATATGAAAATGAAAACCACGTTCCTTAAATTGACAAACAAATGTCATAGGCTTCTGCCTCCCTCTTAATGCACGTATGCTTCTTCAGAGTACTGGAATTCCCGAAGTCCATCCCGCACTCTGAGCAGGAGTGCAGATTGGGATTTTCTCCGGTGTGAATGCGCTGGTGTAGTTGGAGAGTTCTTATTTCTCCGAAACCCCTCCCACACTCCGAGCAGTGATATGGCTTGATTCCTGCGTGAACTTGCTGATGTTTTCGGAGAGCACACTGAGTAGTAAAGCTCTTCTCGCAGTCGGAGCAGCAATACGGCTTCTCTCCGGTGTGAACGCGCTGGTGGATTCGGAGGTTGAGCTTCATGCTAAAGCTTTTCCCACACTCCGAGCAGAGATACGGCTTGATTCCCGTATGCGTGTGCTGGTGTTTTTGCAGAGCACAATGAACGGTGAAGCTCTTCTCACACTCTGAGCAGTGGTACGGCTTCTCTCCAGTGTGAATGCGCTGATGGACCTGGAGATTATTCTTCTGACTAAAGCCTTTCCCACACTCCGAGCAGATGAACGGCCTCTCCCCGGTGTGAATGCGCTGGTGTGCCTTCAGATGACCCTGCTGAATAAAGCCCATCCCGCAGTCTGAGCAGCGATGTGGCTTCACTCCTGTGTGAACGTGCTGGTGACGTTGGAGATGGCTCTGGAGAATAAAACACTTGCCACACTCCGTGCAGCAGTGCGGCCTCTCTCCCGTGTGAAAGCTCTGATGCTGCTTGAGATGTTTCTGCAGAGTAAAGCTCTTTCCACAGTCGGCGCAGTGGTGCCGTTTCTGTGTTTTTCTAGGAGGCGGTGTTTTGTGAAGGGTATCGGAAGACGTTTCCAGAGAGCTGGAACTGTTGCATGCCATAATCTTACATATAACGTGTGCCGATATCAACAGTGCGATGTATTACTCTTGATTACGGAGATGTATTTTAACAGGGTAGGATGGTAAACGCTCAAAGCAGACGTCTTATGTCAGGAATTCATTTCTGGGGAAGAAAGAGAAAACGATATTCAGATATCCGTGCGAAGGGAAGCATAATGACTAAATTCAGTTAATAAAGGGATTAATAAAGGATTATCTTATTATATTTTTATTAGAGGAAATACAGTATCAAACACATTTAGCATCTCTGCTGAAAATCCTGCTCAACATCTGGTTTCAGAGGATCTAAGCTGGTCTTGGTTTGGTTTTGATTTTGCTGGTTGACCCACATGGTCTTCAAGGTTGCGTACTGGAAAAAATATGGCAAGATTATGTAGTTTTGATTCACTTTCGCTAAGTGTCCATTCAAAATGGAGGGTTTTTGAGAATCGTGAGTATTGAAAAATGTTATCTTGCAATACTCAAGTGTAGAAATATTTTCTTACTCCACTAATGGTCTCACTGGTCACCCCCCTTGGTTTTCATGGTCGTGCTGGTCGACCACCTTAGATCTTGCTGGTCAGCTTGGTCATACTGGGCGCACTGGTCTACCAACTTGGTCATATTGGTTGTCTAGACCCACCATACATAACCAGCTTGACCATGTTTCCAGCTGGGATGTAACAAAGTATGTTTCACTGCAGACAAATGTGTTTAAAAATATTAAATAAAAAAATATTCTTCCATTAAGTTTTGATTAACTGCCCGAGTGAAATGTATTCAAAATTAAATAAATTAAATGAGACTTTTATTCTGCCACTGGGGTAAATTTGCATTGTTACAGAAGAATTTACAGTAAACAGATAAAGAGCGATGTGCTCAAAGATGTGCTTCACAAAAATAAAAATTAATAATGAAAATAAAAATAAAAATAAGAATTTAGAAGTAAACTGCAAAATACAAAATATAGATTATGAAATAATATAAAACTATAGAAATAAACAAATAAGGATTCTTAAATAAAATGAATAAAAATGTCCATATCATATATTATAAATTCTATATTATATTTATATGGAAAGGAGATAAAATGTTCCATTTTAAAATGTAATTTATTGCAGTTTTTTGAAAATAAGGACTATGTTTTAAAAGTCTCCCATAAATAATTCAATGCCCATAAACGTCGTTAATGTTGGATTAACAGCAACAAAACTCTCACTGAACCCCTGACGGCGCTGTTTTACACGATATTTCATCAATTAAACTCAAAAAATCAGATGTTTGTTAAAAACTAAGCGCTGCAGACACCGGTGTTTTGTCGAATTTTGCAACCCCGCCGATCTGCGCTGCCTGGCGGCTCTGCGCATGCGCAGAGCGTAGTTTTCTATTTTAATTTTAAGTTTTACATCTTTGACACTGCGGGGGGTTCTAATCTGACTGATGGATTGCCCCCACCCCTCCTGTCCTCTTCTGCCTGTAACGTTAAATATATTTACACCGCGGTAACACGTTTCGGCAGGGCACGCAGACCGACAGGACACCGGAAGTCAGCGGGGTGAAGGTTGCTGTTGTTTACACGCTTCTCTTCTCTTTCTTAAAGTCGATGTTTCTCAGAGCCGTTTCTGGAGCTCAGAGGGCTTTACCGCAGCGCTGTGCCCTGCCTGAACCGCCTGGAGGAGGCTTAGAGCGCTTACCTTCAGCTCCTCCACCCGCACTGAGGATCTGCTGCTTCTCGGCGGGGTTTAGAGGAACACCTCCTCAGACAGCGCCCCCTGCTGGACCCGGCGGCAAACCACGCCCCCGGCGCCGCGTCATACACCGTGTGTCCACATACTTATGTCCACATCATTAAATTGCACCCATTGCTGACTAGTTGGGATGAGGTGGGATAATCGTCCAACATCCTGACCTCAGCTGAAAACTAAAGCTAAACAGAAAGCTTCCCTGGACAATAAAGGCTTTATACACACACATATATATATATATATATATATTCACAATATAGTGTGTTATAGATATAGAATCAGAGCTTACATTATCCATCAAAAGGAAGAACCGATTTTTGTGATTCTGTTATTAATTATTAATTTTTCCTATAAATTTGATGTTTTATTGTTTATTAAAATATGATACCATTGCAGCACTTAAGGGGTGAACAGAGTATACAGCCTTAGACTTTAGAACCTATGACCAATTTAACATGTTTTTGTTGTTTAGCAACTCAATAAAGTATATATAGGTGGTATTATAGGAGACAGTCACACATGCAAATGTGTCTTCATTTGACATGTAATTTAAATATTTGTTTGAATTTATTTATTTTGCTTATAAGGACTCAGAAAACTTTATCATCCAGAGGGTTTTAGAGCTGAAAATGCAATAACAGGTTGATCATCAGCCCCGCCCCCTCTCTCAGATCAGTCAGAGTCTGTATGCAGGTTGATCATCAGCCCCGCCCCCTCTCTCTGATCAGTCAGAGTCTGTATGCAGGTTGATCATCAGCCCCGCCCCCTCTCTCTGATCAATCAGAGTCTGTATGCAGGTTGATTGTCAGCCCTAATGATCACATGATGAGAGTGCAGATGTCAGGTTCTAAACAACCAATCAACACATCCTTTACTACTTCATTTTAACTACATATCACTGAACACTAAGGAAGTCCCAACAGAAGCCCATCTGATCACAGCATATGAATCAGACAATGTTCAGGTGGTCTAGTGTACAAAACACTATGGATGCAAACAAAAGAAGAAAAGAATAATTCATGCTTTCAGACAAACATATTTCCATTGCTTGGTGTGCAGATCACCAACAGTGGGCTTCCACAATATTCAAGGACAGATCGAAAACTACATTCATCCCCCAGAAGGACGTGTGGGACTGCAGTTCTACAGTGAATGAAGATGAAGGTGATCAGGATCAATAACTGATGATAACTGTCGTCTGATCTGATCAATATTTATTGATCTACTCATACAGAAGTGGTGTCTCTCAGGACGGCGTCGGGTTTAACACAACACACTAGACGTCTCTGCATGGAGGTGTAGAGGTTCCTAATGGTGTCCTGTGATGATCCATTCCATGCAGCTTGAATGTTCTCACTCAGTTCTGCAGATGGTGTGGTAGGGGTGCAGTGTTGATAGAGCGTCCAATAGCACACTGTCTAAACACTGAACACTTATGGGGTTTTTCTCCAGTGTGAACACGTTGGTGGAGCTGGAGGTTAGTCATCTGATTGAAGCTCTTCTCACACACTAAGCAGTGATATGGTTTCACTCCAGTATGAACAAGCTGATGGTTCTGGAGATGATGCTGGAGAGTAAAACTCTTCCTGCAGTCTGAGCAGTGATATGGTTTCTCTCCAGTGTGAATGTGCTGGTGGACTTTAAGGTTACTCTGTTGATAGAAGTACTTTCCACTCTGTGCAGTTCTCTCATTGTTTTTATTCTCCAGTCTATCAATGTGAAGAAGCCCAGAGGAGGTCTGATGAGTGGAGCTTCTAATAGATTCCATAATCCTTTGACACTGATTCCATAACTGGAGCTCCATCATTCCAGAGAACACAGTTCCACTGCTCTATAGCTCAATGCTGGGGGGTTTTATACCCTATACTCCAGCCCGTGCCTGGAATAGACAAGCTGTGTGTGCATTTGCACATCTGTGTTAACAAGCTTGCTGAATACTTGAATGGGGGGGTCGACAAACCTTTAGACACATAATGTATTGATGAGGTGAAGCTGGTGGGATTTCTGGCTTGGCCACCCCATGATTTGTTCATGATCCACATAAACCTGTGATTTGAGCCAATGAGTCTCAATGCATGAGATAACAGAGTGACGGAGAGCAGAAGATCTCCTTACCTTCAGCAGCTCCTGTTCCTCTCCATCCAGCACTATAGATCTGCTTCTTCCCCATTTTACTGGGATTAGAGGAACCCTCTCACACAGTCAGCACCTCCTACTGGACTGCAGGAGCTTCCCACTGAAAACGTCCCACTCATATTCCAATGAAAACACCTCGAGAAGATTTAAAAGAAGTATATATCACTGATTTCTATTCATAGAACCATCTCCTTTCTTTCTTTAGATCAAGTACAATGTGAGGCTTCTTCAGAGACATATATATTAACAACCTGACCAACCTAGACAGCATAAACCCAGTATGAACAGGCTGACCAGCTTTGCCAAACTGGTGAACCAGTATGACCAGCATTGGAAAGCTAGTTTATCAGACTAGTCAAGAGTTAAACTCTTAAATCAGTTTAAAGCATTTGTGGTTCAGCTCTGCTGTCACTGGCTGACAGTCTTTCAAGCATGATATCAACGTCATGAATTGGTGTCCACCCATAAACTGTGAACTCAATCAGAAATATTAAACAGGATTCATATTTACGGTTCTCCAACATGCTGGCTCATCTGCTCTGGGAGAAGATCAGAAGATTAAAGATTGGATTAAAGACTGCGCGGGATCTTCATTTACGATCATCCTGAAATCTACAGGCCTTATTCGATTCATGGAAAAAGTCCAAAAATTGGCCCGATGATCCTGATATTGATGATATTTTAATACTGTTAGGGATGTAGACCATTTCAAGGCCTGCAGATCTTAACAGTCTGGGTCTCCTTTCCAGTAGCAGGAGTGATGGGGAATGGTAGTCCACCAGGTGGGGTCAAATGTTCATTTCCAGTTTTACCAGCACATTTTCAGAGTATAAGAGTGTAAACTGTCTGTCAGAGCTGTGGTTACGTTTAGGTAAGCAGGATACAATCACGTACAGACTTTAAAGCCATGCAAAGGGTTCTTTGAGCGATGCCACTGAAGAACCCTTTTAGGTTCCATGAAGCATCATTTGTGTAAAAGAAAAGTTTGAAAGGTTTAAAGAAGTGTATGTCGTGGTTATTCGCTGTTATTACTCACATCTCTTACAGAAGTAGATCTTTACAGAAGAACTATGGCATTGCTCATAGAACTTCTAGTGAGAGGGGTCACCACAGTCTGTAGAGATCTCAGAACAATTAGAAATCAGCTGTTCCACTGTCTGGAAAATAATTTACAGGAGAACTGTCAGCTATTAGGACATACGGGGTCCAAACTCTTTCCTCAACAGAAAATTACACTTCTATTAATTATGTTTTATAAATGATGTTTAAAGACGTTCATCGTGTTTAGTTTTATCTCCTCCATCTCTCAGTGTAGTTACACTGAAGATCAGATGTTCAGATGTGTATATATGTTAAAGTCAAAGGTGTTCATGTGGTGTCCTGAGATTTTCATGACTGTTGGTCACAACAGTTTAATATCTGGTATTTGATCATTAATGTTTAGAACTGAGGTCAGAACTGGTTAAATGTAATATATTACATTGTATTAAATGGTTTTAATGGTTAAACAGGTGGAACAAACCTTTAGAAACAAACAAACGCTTGATGTAACTGAGCTGATCAGTCATTAAATGAGGTCACATGCTCACACACTGTCCTGTGACAGCCAGGATGTTCAGTAGATGTCAGTTAAGGACTTCATGTTAAGTTATCGAGTTAAAGAGAAGGATAAGACGCCGTGATGGACTTTCTAAGTCTTGTAAAGGGTCTGTGACACATATGTCATCAGGGGACCTCATGAGCTAAAGAAGAGCACAAGTCCTTATCTCTGACACTGCGTCCTTCTCCAGGAACAATCAGTCTCTGCTCCTCTGACAATCTCTAAATGTTTGAAAGTGTCTTCGATGAGAAGACATGAATGGATGACATATGGTTCTGTTGCCTGTAGACGACTTTATACCACATAGAGCAGTCGTGCAGAGATCTTACACACATCACTCAGATTATCTGAGAATTCACTTTCCTGCACTCACGTCTTTATTCTCAGTCCAGCAAAGCACTAACGTCCTGATAATGGCCTTCAGCAGAACATCTCAGTCCTCTCATAAACACCTCCATACAAACTCCAAGGCCAATGTGTCATCATGTCACGACTAGATTACATATTTATACTCTCTAAATGACCAAGTAATAAGGAAGACAAAGTTATAAATTTGTCATATATATATATATATATACAGACACACACATACGCACACATTTATTTATATATATATATATATATATATATACACACAAATTTGACATAACCAATATGTTATATATATTTATTTATAACAAAATCTCTATTCAAATTTATCAATTATATATATTATTTATATTTATATATATTCCTACAGACTTCATCTGGTACGTCTGAACCAAATTCTGGAGTAATATTCTCAGTAGTTTCTATTTGCCTTCAGTAGTTTCTGAATTGAGATTTTGTTTAGTTTCTTTAGTGATATTTTCAAAAATGATCTGAATTGAGACTTTGTGCCAACGCAGCTGAGAATACCTGTGATGATTGATCAATACAGTGACTTTGTTTATTATTACATTATTCTTAATTTATAATGTGATTAATATATATATATATATACACACACACACACACACACGTATGAGAGAGTTTATTGTGTGTAAACTACCATATATATGATCTTTTATGAACTTCTCAATTTGCAGTTTGTGGACTGAGTCTTGCCTTGACCCTTCATGTCATTACCAGTGAAGGACAATAAAGAATAAAGGCACATAAAGAAGCAATAAAATTGCTCAATTGCCATCTTTAGATTTTTTCTTACCAAACACTTTGTGCAGAATGTCACACCCACTCGCAGGGGTGGTCCTGGGAAGTGCACTATTTATAGTGGGACAGTGGCTGGTGTGAGAGGAGCAAAGGTACCCAAGACCAAGTGTGTCCGGTTACACGGTACTCGGAGCAGGTGACCAAGAAAGACACTCAGGTGAACGTCTCCGCAATGGGAACGCAACCCTCATCTACATCTCCAACTCTCCTGCTGGTGCTCATTCTTCTGCTCCGTGCCAGTTCAGGTATTTTCTCTACAGCCAGAAGACTGTTCATCTCTCTGTCTTACTGAATCAGACTCCTGCTGAATTTGTTAATATTGAACTGTTCAGAATTTATGCTGTAAATTACGTTTATTTATGACTGAAAGGTTCTGGCAGATTCATTCTGTGAGTGTAAATAAGGTCATACTGATCTTTAGGTTCTTTAAGCTTTAATTAAACCTAAAAATACATTCAGTCACTGCTAACTTTAACATTTACCTGCTGAGGCTCAATTAGTTCTTTGGTTCTTTTCCAGAGATGAGTAATGAGTTCGCTCCATTTTGCTCCCAGTCTGATTCCTCACCCGTCCCACCTTCCTCTGGTACGTCTGAATCAAAAGCTGAAGTAACAGTTTCTGAAGTGAGGTTTTGTTTAGTTGTTGAATTTGAAATAGTTTCTGTTGTGATATTTTCAAAAATTGTCTAAACTGAGACTTTGTGCAAACACAGCTGAGAATATCACAGTTTATGACATTTTCTTCATTTATAATCTGACTTTATCGGTGATGTTTTTAGTTCATTATGAGCTGTTATTACATTATGAGTTGCTATGGTAATAACATGAATTCTTTAATCCATGCCAGTCCACTCGCTGAGGCCTGGAGATGTCTCAGTGGTGTCTGCTCTTGGACTGTCCAGTTTGCACAGGTACTGCAAAATTCAGTTTCAGTCTTTAAATTGTTTTAAAATGATGTTCGACTTAAAGCATGAAACGATCAAAGGTGTAGTTTGGCTTAAACAACCGTGAACTCTTATGTTGTCTTACGGGTCAAAGATGACCTGCCACCATATTTAATTACTTTAATTTAATGATGATTTTTCAACATGAAATTTGAATTATTTCCCTAAAGTCAGGTTTTAAAACTCAACTAAACTATTTTAATTAATTTATACTGTGTATTGATACAGAATACACAGAAGACAACACAAGGATTCAGTACAATTTATGTTCAAAGAAATTAAATCACCTGAAAATAAGCGAATATATTCCACATTTTAATCAAATCCTGAGAACTGTGTTCAAATTCATTCAATCAGATTATAATCTGAATATTATATATTCAGAAATTATTTTACATCACACTTTTTATTAGAATAGAATAGAAGAATAGAATAGAACTTTATTGATCACTTGGGAGGGTTCCTTCAGGGAAATTAGTACTGTTTGTTTAAAGGAAAGCCGTTAAATTGAATGTGTTTTTAGTGGAGTTTGAAGTGTTATTAACTTCCTTGGGCTGTTTATTCTCAGCCACGAAATATTAATAAAATTATAATTCATAATTTTCTGTGACCAGGTCTGACGAGACTAAAACTCTGCATGGACTTTCAGGTATGACTTTACTTCCATTCTACAGTGAACAGAAATCACGGGTGTGTAGATTTGAAATGCTTCTAGTAAATCAGTTTTAATGTTATAATGTTATAAACTGTCATAATAACAGATTTTATGATTCAGATAACTGTTAGTTACCAATTCTCAGATTAATTCGTAGATTTAAATTTACCTGTAAACTGGAGTCAGATTTACTAAAGTGCTTGTGATGCTCATCTATCCTTCTGC
>CM067524.1:221435-288227 GCA_034509495.1 Acestrorhynchus altus
AAGGACGAAACAATACTTTACAGTCGCTACTTAAAGGTTTATAAGTAATCTGTACTGTTTCCATTTTCCCAGCTGCAGTCAATGGAGGCGGAGTCTAGTTTGGAGGGGAGTGGCACAGAGAGTTTCCCCTGTCCATCTCAGGTGAGACGCCATAACAGGTCAATGACCTTCAGGTCTTTGATTGGGTTTAGGCTTTCAAAGAGTATTTCTGTTCATGTGAACAGAAGAGTGAGTAGAAGATGATCTGATCTCCAAAAGGCAAGAAGTTAAAGATGAAACTTAAACAGTGCAGTACTTTTGGACAAATGTCAAAGTCTTCTAAATAATCTATGATGTTTTTATTTTCCCAGCTGCAACCAATGGAGACAAAGTCTGGTTTGGGGGGGAGTGGCACAGAGAGTTTCCCCTGTCCATCTCAGGTGAGTGAGACACCATAACAGGTGAATGACCTTCAGGTCTCTGATCAGGTATCAGATTAGGCTTTGATTAGCAGAGTGAGTAGAAGACGATCTGATCTCAAAAAGGCATGAAGTCCACCACCGTTGGGCCAATTTCAAAGCTTTCTAAATACTCTATTATATCCAAAATGGTGCTCTATTCACTATATAGTGCAAATCCAAAGCTTCATAAAGTGATGACTCACACTTTGGCGTGGTGGTGCACTGTTCTACTGTGCAGCCCCTTTTGTACTGTCTCTGTCTCTCGATTACATGGACTTATACAATCTGTTGGTGTTTCCCAGGAGAGGCCGTACCTGTTAACGCAGCGTAACTCTCCCAGCTCAGGACTGCAAGGTCAGCCCAAAAGCAAGATCGGCCCAAGAGCAGTCCTCAAGTTGAATTCTAAAATGTCACGACAGGACCTACAGGTACATCTCACCACAGCTGATGTCAAAGTGCAGCATCTACCATCAGAAAGAGACAGAATCAAAGTTCATTTGTTTAGCATATTTGACAATAAAGGAGTTGTCACAAAGCAGCTTTACAGAAATCCAGGTCCAAGCCTCAGTTGGGCAACAGTATCAAGGAAAAACTCCCCCCCTTTCTGAGCACACACTGCGGTGCTCTATTTCAACAAGACAACGCTCGTCCACTTACTGCTGCCGTCTCAAGATCTCGTCTTGAACACAGATACTACGCCGTGGTCGGTCTCATATCCAGACCTGTCCCTGATTGAAAATGTGTGGACGCTATTGGACGCTCTATCAACACTCCACCCCTACCACACCATCTGCAGAACTGAGTGAGAACATTCAAGCTGCATGAGATGGATCATCACAGGACACCATTAGGAACCTCTACACCTCCATGCAGAGACGTCTGGCGTGTTGCGTTAAACCCGACGCCGTCCTGAGAGACACCACTTCTATATGAGTAGATCAATAAACATTGATCAGATCAGACTACAGTTATCATCAGTTATTGATCCTGATCACCTTCATCTTCCTTCACACACAGAACTGCAGTCCCACACGTCCTTCCGGGGAAAACTGTGTTTTTGACAATGAGTGTGTATTATAGAGGACAACTAATTATTGAATTATGAAGCTAAACTAATTATTTTATTTGTCTGTATTGCATCAGAGGATGGGCACTACTCTGTCCTGCACCCACCAGAGTCCGTCGTCTTCAGTTCCTACGTCAGGTGAAGGACACAGTAAATAGGAGGTTAAGCTGCAGTTGTTGGGACTCTTCATTGTTCTTCATTCACCTTTTCTCTCTGTATTCTCTCTGTAGTTCATGCCCTGAGACCCGTGGATATCAAA
Organism: Acestrorhynchus altus; assembly: GCA_034509495.1. NCBI lineage: Eukaryota > Metazoa > Chordata > Actinopteri > Characiformes > Acestrorhynchidae > Acestrorhynchus > Acestrorhynchus altus. The sequence goes on from CM067524.1 coordinate 223,201, forward strand.
GTGGTTGGAGCATTAGGAGACTCTCTTACAGTAAGCTTTTCCTTCTACTGTAGGCTATATGTCCAAATATTTGTGGACACCCCTTCTAATGAATGCATTCAGCTACTTTAAACGTATACATAAAGGTATATACTATAGATCCAAATATAGACCCACTATTCTAAACACAGGGGACTTTGTCCTCCATATTTAACCCATCCACACACACACACACACACACACACACACACACACACACACACACACAGTGTATTTATTCTGTCTGAAACAGACACAAACCAGGAGAAATGGGTTCTAACTGAGAGGGATATCTGTTTCTCACAGACTGGCAATGGAGTGGGAGCATCTCAGAACAACCTCCTGGGCATCATGACTGAGTATCGCGGCCTGGTCTGGAGGTAGAGCTCTTACAGTCAACACGCTGCAGTAACCAATCACACTGAGGCTACCGTGGAACCAGAACCTCTTCCAAATGGACATATCAGTGTCGGCAGGGGAAAACACATGTCCAGATCTTTAATAGGCTTTATGATGTTCCTACGTCCTTATGATCAGTACCATCCAAACCCAATGCTATGTTCCAATCATAGAAATAAATCTGTGTTTAAAATAAAGTTCACATCAGCTTCGTCTAACTCAGTTCTATACTTTTCAGAAGGGGGACGATGTTATTCCCCACTTTTCTCGTACATAAGAAGTCCACGGTTATTTCACACACAGTGCAGGTCAGGACACCCTTACGGTCAGGTCGGTTTCTGTTATCTTGCCTTGGCCTTGACATCAGACTGTTCTAATGAATGTTTGTGCTTCGGCTCTGCTTCCGCCCTGCTCTCTGCGCTCACTTCAGAAGTTTATGGCTGAATTCGGTGCCCTTGGACCTGTGAGGCTTAATGAAGGCCTTCGAGATCTCACAGTTTAGAGAATCCGTCCAACACGAGTCCATGTTGGGTTTTTAAGTTCTATAAAATATTAAGTTCCATTTAGTTTTTGTTTGATTTCTTTTTAAATTTAGATCTGGATTTAAACCTTTAATCCCTTTAAACCTCAGTTTCCACTATGAATTATTCAGTCAATACTAAGAATTGATGACTGATTTATTCACTATGTATTACACAGTAACTACTATGAGTTATTCAGAATCAGTTATGAATTACTCCGTTATCCAGAGTGAATTATTCAGTCACTATTATTCCTGAATTATTCACTGTTATACACTAATATGAATTATTCAGTATCCAGTATGAATTACTGAATGTCCTCTCTTTATTATACAGTAACTACTATGAAGTTTTCAGTAGGTACTATGAATAATTTAGTATCCATTATGAATTATTCAGTATTCATGTCCCGCCTATTCATTTTCACCACAGTTAAGCTCCACCCACCGTTTCTGATACATTAAACAAGACACTTTATGTGTGAAACTCGAGAAAAATACAAAATGTAAAAAAGTCACGAGTTTTACAAACTGTTTGGACGACACTACGAGTCTGACCTGCCTCTGCTTTCCTTTTTCTTTTTTTCTTTCAGTATCGGAGGCGACAGATCCCTCTCGTTTGTAACCACTTTACCAAGTGCGTGCACAGTCATATTTTACACTTTACACTGCACACTGCACACTTTACACTGCACACTTTACACTGCACACTTTACACTGCACACTTTACACTGCACACTGCACCCTTTACACTGCACACTTTACTCTGCACACTTTACACTGCACACTGCACACTTTACACTGCACACTTTACACTGCACATTTTACACTGCACACTTTACACTGCACACTGCACATTTTACACTGCATACTGCACACTTTACACTGCACACTTTACACTGCATACTGCACACTTTACACTGCACACTTTACACTGCATACTTTACACTGCACACTTTACACTGCACACTTGCACACTTACACACTGCACATTTACCTTTACACTGCACTTTAGTTCACACACTGCACACTTCCACACCATACTGCACACTTTACTGCACTCCACTGCACTTTACCTGCATACTGCCATTTACACTGCACATTTACACTTTACACTGCACTTTACCTGCACACTTGCACTTTACCTGCACACTGCAGACTTTACACTACACTTTACACCATGCTTTACACTGCACACTTGCACGTTACACTGCACACTTTACACACACTGCGCCACACTGCACTTACACTGCACACTGCACACTTTGCACTTCCACTTCCTGCACACTTTACACTGCACATACTCCACTGCCTGCTGCCCCACTGCACACTTTACACTTCTGCACACTGCACACTTTACACTGCACACTTTACACTGCATACTGCCTTTCACTGCACATTTACTTCACTACACTTTAGACTGCACACTGCTACTTCCTGCACACTTTACATATACACTTTTTACTCTGCACTGCACACTTTACACTGCACACTGCAGACTTTACTGCACACTTTACCTGCATACTTTACTGCACACTTTACACTGCACACTTTACTGCACACTACACTGCCCTGCACACTTTACATACACTTCCACTGCATACTGCACACACACTGCACACTTCCTGCACACTTTACTGCACACTGCACACTCACACTGCACACTTTGCCACTTCCTGCATACTACACACTTTACAGCTACACATTTACACCCCACTACACACTTCCTGCACTTTACCTGCCTGCACACTTCCCACTGCACACTTTGCACTTTCAGTTTACACTTTGCATACACTCTTAAAGAAGGGTTCTGTAAAAGTATGTTTGTCAGGTTTTAAAGTGTTTAATTATGTCTTTTTAAATCAATGTGTCTAAACCTCAAAGACCAAACTGATGAACAGAATCTGAGTCATAATTATATTTAAAGTATAAAACCAATCAAAGCCTGTGTTTGTTTGATTAAACGTCACTTTGAAAGTGAGACATGTGAGTGCAGGTCCTGACTCAGTGTGTGTTTCTGTGGTTTAGATATCCTGAGACATTTTAACCCTTCACTCACCGGCTTCTCAACGGGGCGGGGTAAAGCCAACACCGCCCAGGCCTTTCTGAACCAGGCTGTGGCCGGAGCCAAGAGCAAGTCAGTACTGAACCAATCAGCTGAACCAATCAATCAGAGCATCAATGAATCAATTATTCTCATGTGACTAATCAATCAAAATACCTCCATGTTTCAGAGACCTGGTCTCTCAGGCAAGAGTCCTCATCAATCGAATGAAAAGCGACTCAGTGAGAGAATCACACACACACACACACACACACACACACACACACACACACACACACACACTTCCCCTGACCCCTGTATCTCTCTTTCAGCGCATTGATTTCCAGAACGACTGGAAGGTCATAACCGTCTTCATCGGAGGAAACGACCTGTGTGCCTCGTGCCAGGACGCGGTACAGCCAGCTTTCATTCGTCCATCAGGCTTCAATGAAAGCAGATTAAAACACATTTACTAAAACAGACGTAGTGAAGTCGTACATGTTACACACTGTGTTCTGTCCCTGTAGGATTATTACTCTGCGACCAACTTCACCAATAACATCCGTGACGCTCTGGACATCCTACACGACGAGGTAGGAGACGTCTGAACCTGCTGGTCCAAAACAAGAAGGATTAATAGTCTATATTAATGCGTCTCCGTTCATTAATGTTCCAAATTTCATACAAATTTTATATTCATTACCTGTAAAGTGACATATTTTATACCTTTTTTAGTTTAAAAAGCTCAAAAAAATCACTTTAAAGGTAACGAATATGAAAAATGACACTTTAATTTTTGAATTAAATGATCAAAAACCCTTTTCACAGTATTCTATTTTTTTAGATGTACTATATCATATTTTATATTTTTTGTACTTTATATTTTATAGAATATTATTTGTTTTCAGTATATTTTATGAAATACGTGAAAAGCAGATTGTATATTTAATTTATATTTTATATCTTGTTGGTATATTTTTGTGTGTCATGATCAAAATACAGCGTTAGTTTAAATCTGATCATAACAGTGGATCTTCACAACTGTCCGTTAGGTGCCTCGTGCTCTGGTGAACATGGTGGAGGTCATCTACATGCTTCCACTGCGACCACTGCACCAGGACTCCAGTCTCGGCTGCCCTACCTGGTTCGTCAAGTGAGTGACAAAACAAGAACCCAAACAAAAGGCACTAAATTTCATTCTGAGAAAAACAAAAGACATGAAACAGAATAAATTTGAGTTTAAATGGAATCTTAATCTCTTTTTTTTTTCATATTTTTATTATTTAACTCATTACTGTTGTATGTGTTGTAGGAAAATATGTCCCTGTGTGGTGAACCCTGCAGACGGATCATCAGAACTTCAGGAATTAATAAATATCAACAGAGAGTATCAGGTGAGCAGGACAGTGTGACCAGCAGAATTAACACGTTACTTGGTCAAAAGTATGTGGACACTTGATAACCCCCTGAAACACAGCCCCATTGGTTGGTGCTTTAATGGTGGTAATCTGCTAGTACAGAGCTCTTGTTGCTGATTGTCTATGTGACATTAATAGCACTTACATTTGGCTGGGGCAGCTCTAGTAGGGCAGCGATTTCTTAAGAGCGCTTCAGTAACACTCATCCTTCAGTGAGTACACTGAAAATGAAAAATTGCAATATTACAGTTACTTATAAATGTGTGTGTTTGTGTTCATCCTCAGAACTCAACAAGGGAGCTGGTGGACTCCGGCCGCTATGACACTCGCTCTGACTTCACCGTAGTCTTACAGCCATTTTTGAGAGACGTGATTCTCCCACTGCAGGCGGTAAACACACTGATCCCCCATTATTCATATCATCATATCATCATCATCATCATGATCATCATCATCATTACATATTCACATGTGGCCATATATGCACTTATTTCATAGAGGTGATGTATTTCAATATATACATGTATTTTCATTAAAAACACATCATATAATTGTATATGAATAATATATGGATCATCAATATATATTTTCATTGTTAGGTAAGTATATATATATATATAATTTTACTGGGCTTCACTTCTACTAATACACAGTTCATTCTTCAACTCTAAACATTAATTTAATACCCTTTAATTTGAGGAACCTAAGCATGTCTTCGTCTCTCTCTCAGAATGGAAAGCCAGACCGCTCCTTCTTCACTGCAGACTGTTTCCACTTCAGTCAGAAAACTCATACTCTGATGGCCCGAGCTCTCTGGAACAACATGGTGAGTCTGGAGCCGAATTCTGTGTTTCCCACAGATCCTTAAACCTTAACTCCAAACAACAGCGTCAAACTCCTTCTAGATTATTTAAATAAAGTACTGAAAGTGAGAGTCCTCAGGTGTTTTCCACCGTTAGTCCAGACTGTTTATGTTTAAGCACTGCAGAACTCCTACCTACTAGTATCTAGTACCGGAAGTACCTGTTAAATATGTAGGGATCAGAATAGTATATGTATTTTTACATAGTTTTTATATAGTATGTTATAGTTTGTTATTAGTATAATTGCATAAATCACAGCATATTATATAGAATATTACAACTGATATATTACAGTGTGTTTACATTTTTATTTTAATTTATATTTAATTAATATATCACATATAATGATAACTGTGTTTATTAGTTGACTGTAATGTTTATAATAGAAAAAAACATTTATAAATAATAATAATAATCATAATAACAATGTATTATTCAATACTGTATTGTGTGTTATATTCTAGAACATGTGTTATAATGTATTATAATTATAATGTTTAATAACTATATTAAAGTATATATTGTTTATATGATACTGTTTTTTTTAAGTTTGTTAGAGTATAAAGGGTCCAACAGTGGCAGCTCAGCTGTATTTATTGAATATGGTTCATTTCTCCAATCCCGTACCAGCTGCAGCCTGTGGGCAGTAAAACGGCCTTGCTGGACGTCAATGTGGGCGTTACCGCAGAGTGTCCCTCCACTGTAAGCACATTTGAAGTGTCCTGTGTTTGTCTTTTAAATAAAGAAATAAAATGGAACGACGTGTTTATTAAATTGACTCATTTTCCTTTCTAGAGCTCCTATTTTACAACCAGGCTGAACAGACAATGTGCACATCAAGCCGTTGAGACATCGCTTCCCCCAGTAACTCTGCCATCGGTAAGCAGCCAACAACCGTCCAGTTGTCCAGCTGTGAATACTGACTGGACCTTTTACTGTATGTTGTGGTTCGTTTAACAGTCGTTCTTGTCTTTTCTGTACGTAGAACTGGGGCAGTATCTTCTTATGCGGTAATTCAACACCCTCCGACACGGTTCCTGTGTCAGGTGAGATAAAGATAACTGAGTAGCACTGAGCCTCAGTCTCCAACACCACTCAGCCTCCAACACCACTCAGCCTCCAACACCACTCAGCCTCCAACACCACTCAGTCTCCAACACCACTCAGCCTCCAACACCACTCAGCCTCCAACACCACTCAGTCTCCAACACCACTCAGTCTCCAACACCACTCAGCCTCCAACACCACTCAGCCTCCAACACCACTCAGTCTCCAACACCACTCAGTCTCCAACACCACTCAGCCTCCAACACCACTCAGCCTCCAACACCACTCAGTCTCCAACACCACTCAGCCTCCATCACCAAAGTCATCTGATTCTTTATTGGTCAATAATAAAACAATCTTTAGTGAGTTTAGTGTCTTTTAGTTTGATTATATATTGTATGTTGTGTATTATTTTTAATTTGTTATGTTATTGTAGACGTTATATATATATTATATGTTTTTATTTAACACATTTAATATTTTTGAGTATTTTTCTACACTCATTCTCAAAAACACTCACTCCCCCCAGAAGGACGTGTGGGTCTGCAGGTCTGTAGTGAAGGAAGATGAAGGTGATCAGGATCAATAACTGATGATAACTGTAGTCTGATCTGATCAGTATTTATTGATCTACTCATACAGAAGTGGTGTCTCTCAGGACGGCGTTGGGTTTAACGCAACACGCCAGACGTCTCTGCATGGAGGTGTAGAGATTCCTAATGATCCATTCCATGCAGCTTGAATGTTCTCACTCAGTTCTGCAGATGGTGTGGTAGGGGTGGAGTGTTGATAGAGCGTCCAATAGCGTCCCACACATTTTCAATCAGGGACAGGTCTGGAGACGAGACCGACCACAGCGTAGTATCTGTGTCTTCAAGACGAGATCTTGAGACGGCAGCAGTGTGTGGACGAGCGTCGTCCTGTTGGAATAGAGCACACACAGATTCATTGGTCATCTCCATTGAGACAAAAGTGGGACTTGTCACTAAAGATGACAGACTGGTATTGACTCAGTGTCTACCAGTGGTGCTGTATGAACAGGGTGACTCATAAAGGGGAACAATGCTTACTGAATGCCTGTAATCATGGCTGCTGGGTCACTATGTGCATGTAAGACAATCTGACGTCCCTCCCTCTCCGTAGTTCATGTAGGTGTCTCCGATCCTTCACGTCGCTGGTGCGTGACTTCTGCTGTCCACTGCCAACACATGTAAAGGGATGACCTTATATAGTCAGTCAGGTACAGCGATACAGCGGCGAGTGTGAAGGTTCAATCATTCGCAGTCAAACCTACCCAAGTGTGATTCCTGTCAGTTGATTCCTTCTGGGTGCAGCTGTTTTTGATGATGAGTGTATATGGAGGGTTACATTACAGTACAGTACATTTTACAGTGTTTCTTGATACAGTTTGTGTACAGCGGTGGTACCGTCAGGCTTCTCGTTACTGTCTAAGCTCAAGCAAACTGTGCTGACTCTATGAATCACCAGCCATTATTCAAATCATTTAATCACCACCTGAGTGACTGTTTCACTGTTTACCCGTCTGTGTCTTTATACGTCCCTATGAGTATATACAGATATCATTGTGTATCGAGCAGTTGTCCCATGTTTTGTCCTTGCTTTGCAGTTCATTTTTGCCATTTTGTTGGAGCCCTTTACACTTAGTTTGCTGGTTGTGTTTGATTCCTGGTTCTGGCTCCATTTTAATGCAGAGAAAAGCAGATTTCCTTCATATCTACAGCTTCTCCAACACAGCAGGTAGAATAGATGGAAAGACCCAGAACACTTATCTTAAATCTCCTGCTGCCCAAATATGGCTCCAAGCATTATGACCTCATTAATCTCACATGTGCTTCTTCTTGGGTTGGATGTTCTTACTGACAACCCAAACCCAGTTTTTGGTGTGCCTACAATGTATCCAGACTGATTTGATAGTTTGTAAAGCACAAAACCAGGAATTGGATGCAAACCACGTTTGGATTTGTGGAGATGCATCTCCCAGAGTTTTGGAATTGTGGGGATCCAAGAAGAGTGTGACACCACTAGTTACTGGGTGCTGTGAATCATTATGACCAGCATTGTTTCTCCTCTCTGTCCATCCCTTTGTCCACTCTATCAGCTCCTCTGATCACACAGGTTCTCTTTGTGGTTCTATAATCCAGACTGTAGTTCATCTGTTTCTCTGCAGACTTTATTCTCCTCCTTTCACCCTGATCTTCAATGATCAGGACCCCACAGGACCACCACAGAGCAGCTATTATGTGGGTGGTGGGTCATTCTCAGCACTGCAGTCACACTGACATGGTGGTGGTGTGTTAGTGTGTGTTGCTGCTACGAGTGGATCAGACACAGCAGTGCTGCTGGAGTGTTTAAACACTATGTCCACTCACTGTCCACTCTATTAGACCCCTATTAAACCCCTCATGAATGTAGAAACAAGGAGATGGTCATAATAATGTGGATGATAATTTGATATTAATTCATATTTTTTTAGAATAAAGCAGTGATTCATCAAGTAAATCGTTCCAGAGAACCAAACTGAAGCGCTCTTTTTTTGGACACATTGTGAGAATAACTGGTTCCAGAAGGAGCTTTATTAAAGCTGAAGATCCGCGTGGAGGGAAGGACACTCTGGAGAAACTCTGCTCATATGATTTCTGCTGTATAAGATGATTTTGTTCATATGAAAAACTGCATAATAAAGTGAATCTGATTGGACTTGTTTTGGGTTAATTGAACTGAATGTGTTTAATCAGGGACATAAATCTTACTCCTGATCTTCTGGATGATTCTGCATGTAAAGCTGATCTCTAAATAACTGAAGACATAAAAATGATAATCCTCCTAAAACATTACAGATTAATATTTGAGGTACATCTGCATGTCCTTCAGTGCTTTTACTGCATTCCACTGTATGTCACTCAAACTCTGAAGTTCACGATGCTACACAAACATTACATTCATACCAATGAACTTCGGAGGACTCCGAGATCCGTGGACCACCGGTTCAAATCCCGGACGAGTCGGAGAGAGCACAGCTGTCCATAGTCTCTCTGGGTGGGTAGATGGCGCTCTCTCCCCATTACATGTATTGTGATGCTGGCCAGCCTCCATCATCTTTTAACAAACATAAACTAACAAAGTGCTAAATGTGTCAGTTTGAGGTAATTAACTGCATTCTCGGCTCTGATTTCCGGACCCTGATCAATATTTACTGTCACACGGGTCTTAATTTAACATTTTTATTTCTCTACATTAAATCAAAATATATATAAAATGAAGCCACGTATCTGAAATACAGACTCAACCTGAAAACCTGAAAAGCGTAAAGTTACTGAATGTCTCTGCAGATCAAAGCCATACTTTCACTTTAGCCTGATTTAGATTGAATGCTGCTTCGCCATCAGCAGCCGGAGCCCGAGAGAGCGCCATTGGCCGTGTCCTCTCTGGGTGGGTAGATGGCGCTACTTCCCTCTGTTTCTCTCACCGGGGTGTTGGCTGACGCAGGCTGATTTTGGCTGATGTATCAGAACTTCGCTGTGCAGTAACAGAGATCATCTCTTCAGTTCACAGACTGCGGCCCGGCGACATTAATGTGGTTGCCTCTCTAGGAGACTCGATCACTGTAAGTCTGTGTGTGTGTGTGTGTGTGTGTGTGTGTGTGTGTGTGTGTGTGTGTGTGTGTGTCACACACCATGTTTCTCTCAGGCGGGGTTTGGTGCGAAAGCGAAGAACATCCTGCAGCTGGTGAATGAGGAGAGGGGCGTGTCCTGGAGGTGAGGCAAGTACTGGTGTTCTGACTGCACCTCTGTAATCAAACGTTCTATTTTAAAATGAGGAACGTTAGTATTGTATACTACAGTTCCACTACTGAGTGTAAGACCCTGAGTACGGTGTTGGAGGGTCCCCCCAATATCAGTAGGCAACAGACTACATACAGCAATTTATAGGTGAAACAATGTCAGCAGTGAAGCATAAAATCGAGATTATCAATAAACGTTTTAAACTCTTCATGCTTCACATCTCTTCTTGCTGTCTCTAATGTTCAATGTGATTTCATTGACAGCATTGGTGGGGATGAAACTTTGGAGACGGTCACCACAATACCAAGTGAGTCCCACAGGGTTCTACGTCAGGATGTAAAAGGGCAGCTGTGGCCTGGTGGTTAGGGAACCATCCTGTGGACCGGAAGGTTGCTAGCAAGGCACACTGCTGCTCCCCAGGCACTGTGGATAAAGGCTGACCACCGCACTGGGCATGTATGCTTGCTGCCCCCTGGTGTGTTAATTCACTAGTGTGTATGTGTGTGTGTGTGTGTGTTTCACTGCATGGCTGCCTTAAATGTGGAGGACAAAAGAATTCAGTTTAACAATTTAGTTCAACAGATTTTATGGAGACCCTCAGGGTTCTCTGAGAACCACAGAGAAGGTTTATGGATGTAGTGAAGGTGGACATGGAGATGGCTGGTGTAACAGTAGAGGAGGCAGGGGATAGGGCAAGATGGAGGCAGAGGTTCCGCCGTGGTGACCCCTAAAGGTAGCAGCTGAAGAAGAAGAAGAAGAAGAAGAAGAAGATAGCTTACACTTTTAATGGTAAATGTATTGTTTTTTATTCTTCAGACATCCTGAAGAAGTTCAACCCCAGCGTACTGGGCTTCTAAAGGTCGCAGTAAAAGGCCCAATGGCTTCAACATGGCAGTGAGTGGCGCTAAAGCAAGGTAGAGCAAACACAGTGACCACAAACCCACACATGCTGATGACTGAACATACAGACTGTAAATATATATAACGGACATTTGTCTGTCCGACCTCACAGCGGCGTACCTGGACAGGTCCGAGACCTGATAGAGGCTTTAAGGAACAGTTCAGTAAGTCTGTTCTCTCCTCTTTCTGCACCATGCTTTCAATTAATCTGGAGAAACATCCATCCATCCATCCATCCATCCATCCATTCATTGGTTCTTTTATGTCTAATTTCATTCATATATTCATATTAATTTACTCCTGGAACTGAATAAACATCTCATCCTTTAATGTCTGTGATATAATCAGTGATATAATCTCTCTCTGTCTCTCTCTCTGCTTCTCTCTCTCTCTCTCTCTCTGTTTTCTCTGTTTCTCTCTCTCTGCCCTCTCTCTCTCTCTCTGTTTCTCTCTGCTTCTCTCTCTCTGCTTTCTCTCTCTCTCTCTCTGCTTTCTCTCTGTTTCTCTCTAATGCTCTCTCTGTGTCTCTGCTTCTCTCTCTCTCTGTTTCTCTCTGCTTTCTCTCTGCTTCTCTGTTTTCTCTCTGTTTCTCTCTTGCTTCTCTCTCTCTCTCTAGTTTCTAACTCTGTTTCTCTCTGTTTCTCTCTCTCTCTCTCTCTCTCTCTCTCTCTGTTTCTCTCTCTCTCTGTTTCTCTCTCTCTCTCTCTCTCTCTCTCTCTCTCTCTCTCTCTCTCTCTCTCTCTCTCAGAGTGTGGACTTTGAGCAGGACTGGAAGCTGGTGACTCTGTTTATAGGTGGTAATGATCTGTGTCAGTACTGCAATGATCGGGTGGGTGTACACTTTAAACCAGCATAGCACTGCTGTCAGATGGTAACTTTACACCGAAACAAAAACAATTGATTAACTTTAAATAGAAATCAGTGTAATGATAAGTAAGGAAATTCGCCCCATAAAGTGTGAAATCATAATTCATACGAGTCCATTCAGCCTAAACCTTTTTCAGTCAATTCAGAATCTCCACACAGACGATCAGCAGCCTCCATTAAAGCACCAACCAATGGGGTTGTGTTTCAGGGGGTTATCAAGTGTCCACATACTTTTGACCAAGTAACGTGTTTATTCTGCTGGTCACACTGTCCTGCTCACCTGATACTCTCTGTTGATATTTATTAATTCCTGAAGTTCTGATGATCCGTCTGCAGGGTTCACCACACAGGGACATATTTTCCTACAACACATACAACAGAAATGAGTTAAATAATAAAAATATGAAAAAAAAGAGATTAAGATTCCATTCGTGAAGATCCACTGTTATCTTCAGATTTAAACTAACGCTGTATTTTGATCATGACACACCAGAATATATCAACAAGCTATAAAATATAAATAAAATATACAATCTGCTTTCCACGCATTTCATAAAATATACTGAAAACAAATAATATTCTATAAAATATAAAGTACAAAAAATATAAAATATGATACAGTACATCTAAAAATTAGAATACTGTGTTTTTGATCACAAAAAAATTCATTCATTTATTTATTTATTTTTTTAATTCTAATATTTTGATTTTCATGATCTACAAACTGATCAACAGTTAAACAAAGAAAAGTGTAATGAATCTAAAATATCACATTTTTGAATGAATATAATTCTTTGAATATAATTTGGATCCAGACCACAGTGTATTCTGATTGCTGGGGGTGTCGGTGCTACTGCGGGTTCTGAACTAGAGCTGGGGCACTATAGACGTCTGGAACAGTGGAACAGTGTGATTGTTGGTGTTTTCTCTTCTCAGGACTCGCTGTCTCCTAAGAAGTATATAGAACACATTAGGGATGCTTTGGACATTCTGTACAATCAGGTGAGCATGAAGCCAATCATTCAGAAGCAGTTACTGACATGACCTAAAAACAATTATAGTAATTTTGAAGTCTGTGTGTGTGTGTGTGTGTGTGTGTGTGTGTGTGTGTGTGTGTGTGTGTGTGTGTGTGTAGGTACCTAGGGTGCTGGTGAATTTCGTTGAGATTCTGCAGATTGAGGATCTGCGTAAAGTAAAGGCGAACACCCTGGGATGCTCCCTGCAAGGGTAACTGAATCAGTGTGTTACTGTAACTACTCTATAATGTGTAATAACAGGTGGGAACCACGTTAATGTACAGTTTATGTCTTTACATGACAGGACCCTCTGTCCATGCTTCCTGAAACCTGAAGAGAACTCTGAGGAGCTGTATGAGATGAAGAGGATCAACAGACAACTTCAGGTTGGTTCTGTTAACAATACTTATGACCTGAGACACAATTAAACAAATAATACATATACAGAGACAATACGATAAAATGATGTATATGAAGAATCAACCGACTCCAACGTACCAGATGATCATGAGGTCTCTCAGAAGGGCAGCGGGTCATCTTCAGTGACAAGTCCCACTTTTTTCTCAGTGGAGACGACCAAGGAATCCGTGTGTAGAGGCCTATGGTCAGCGCCAAGATCAATGGTTTGATGTAATGTCACACATCCAGAAGGTCTGGTGCCATGGTGTGGGGGACAGTGTCGTACGATGCCAGATCACCTTTGGTCTTCATTACAGACACTTTAACAGCCCAACATTATGTTAATGAGGTCCTGCAACCAGTGATGCCATCTCAAGAGCATGCCTTGAAGACACAGATACTATGCCGTGGACAGCATTTGATTGTGGGCACTCGAGCAGCGAGCAGTGATGCCCCCCATGAGTCATCCTGTTAGTGCAGCACGATAATGTCACCAAAGACTGCAATGGTGTCGTAACAGACTGTCCTGATGTCACTTACAATGGCAGCGGGTCATCTTCAGTGATGAGTCCCACTTTTGTCTTGATGGAGACGTCCGACAGACGACACTTATCCGCATTCTGCTGCCGTCTCAAGATCTCGCCTTGAAGACACAGATACTATGCCGTGGTCGGTCTCATCTCCAGACCTGTCCCTGATTGAAAATGTGTGGGGCGCTATTGGACGCTCTATCAACGCTCCACCCCTACCCCACCATCTGCAGAACTGAGTGAGAACATTCAAGCTGCATGAGATGATCATCACAGGACACCATTAGGAACCTCTACACCTCCATGCAGAGACGTCTGGCGTGTTGCGTTAAACCCGACGCCGTCCTGAGAGACACCACTTCTGTATGAGTAGATCAATAAATATTGATCAGATCAGACTACAGTTATCATCAGTTATTGATCCTGATCACCTTCATCTTCCTTCCCAATAGAATAGTCAAACTATTGATTGACAATGAGTGCATGTTTAAAAGTGACATTGTTTTGGCAGACGGAGTCAGAAAGGCTGGTGTACGGTGGTCGCTATAACAACCGGGATGACTTTGCTGTGGTCCTTCAGCCCTTCTTTCAGAACTCTGTAGTTCCAATGAGAACGGTCAGTGCTCAGCCTTAACATCATGAACAGCAGAGACCTAAACATGTATTGAGACAACTCTTCTGATTAGCATATTCCGGTGCTTAACACCAGAACCAGCTTAACATCCAGTACCTTTGGGATGATTTAGAGGCCCAGGACACTTGGCCTCATTGATGCTCTCAGGCAAATCAGTAGAGACAGTAACTGTAAGAATACGGGGTGTAAACCCCCATTCATTCACTCACACACACACAGACAGACAGACAGACACACGAGCTTAATGAAGTACTGTAATTATGCATGCTTTTATCCACACAACCTTGGACTGACATCTGCACTTCTGTCCTGCAGGACAAAGAGCCAGATCTGAGCTACTTCTCAGTGGACTGTTTCCATTTCAGTGAACGTGGCCATGCTCAGATGGCCATCGCTCTGTGGAACAACATGGTGAGTGATGACCTAACCACACTACAGCATCAATACAGCAACCTCTTAGCAACACCACAGCAACCACTCAGTAAAACCACTAGAACCACCTAACATCATCATAGCAGCCTGCCAGCAATACCATAGAAACCACTTGGGAAACCAATGCATTCACTTTGTAACACCACTGATACAACCTTGCAATAGCAACCACCCACCCATCATCTTACATCATAAACCCATCATCTTACATCATAAACCCATCATCTTACATCATAACCACTTAATTTCCCTGATGGAACCCTCCCAAGGGATCAATAAAGTTCTGTTCTATTCTATTCTATTCTATTCTATTCTATTCTATTCTATTCTATTCTATTCTATTCTATTCTATAGCAACCACTTAGCAATCACCTGGGATACCATAGCATGCACCATAGCAACCACCCAGCAATAACAAACCCTAGTGACCAGAATGCAACACGCTAGCAACTGCCTAGAAGTAGGAACACCTTACACTGCACAACCTCTCTTACTGACATGTCCTTTCTCTTTGCTCTGTGCCAGCTTGAGCCTGTGGGCAGTAAGACGACCTACAACAACTTCACCCACGACCCAAGCAAGATACACTGTCCCTCAGAGGTAAAACCTACACCCCTAAACAACCAACACAGGCTGCAGGCCAAACACAGCCATGCATACTCTCAGGGTCTAAATGTTCATTGGTGTCCTTCAGGGACATCCCTTCATCTTCACCCTGCAGAACAGCCTGGCCTCTGAGCCCACCAACATCTCTACTACCACCCCCAGCAGTGGCCTGGATTCCGTTCCTTCGTGGTCGGCAGCCCTGCTGGCAGTGGCCGGCTTATTGATCGGCATGGCCACGACCTGGCTCATCATACCCTGCAGGGAGCATGAGAAGTGGATGAGAAACCAGAAGCTAAGCTCTCTGGAGATGAAAGGGACGTTGATGTAAGATCCCTTGACATTGGCTTTGATGTGAAAAAGGAACAGGAGAGGTTTCTTTATGTGTTGATTATATTAATTGTATTATATATTTGATTATATTAATCTTTTTGCCAAAATGTATTTTTCATGTTTTATTCAATAAACAAACTCATTCAAATCAAATAATGCACCATAATTTAAAATTGACAAAATTCTAAAATTCTATGCCAACTGTCATAGCGGCACCATAGGACACATCAGCATGCATCCTAGCAAACAACCAAAAACCACCTAACCAACACCATAACGCTCAGTTAACGTTTTACAAACCACTGGAAATACTATAGCAACTGCCATACTTGGAACATCTCCACAACCTCCTGAAACACCTTAGCAACCACCTAGAAAACAATCCAGAAACATTTATCCGCATCACAGCACTCACCTGAAATTCCTTAGCAACTGCCCTACCAGCCACCACGTACACCATAGCAAAAGCCTGAAACACCAGAGCAACTACATACCATAGCAACCACCTGGATATCAAAGAAACCCGTTAGCAAAAAGTAGTTTCACCCTAATAACAATAATGTAGCAACAGCCTAGTGACAATAAACCGATCGACTGATTGATGTTTTATACGTTTATCTGCAGCTGAATGGCTTTTATGTTATTGGTATATTTTTGATGAGTTGGGGGAATTTTAAATTTTGTATAGAATGAAAGACATTTGTGTGAATATTAAATAGTGCTGTTGGATTTGTGTGTCAGTTTCTTCAACCAGGAAGAGTGCGAGTTATTGACTAATTTTGTTGAGCCTCATGACCAAACATGATCATGTTGGTCCACCATTAGAGACCAGCTTGACCAAAGTCTTCAATTCAATTAGTTTTCAAAATAGTGTGGCATACTTTTATTCACTTTTAGAAAAGTATTTACAGGAGACAGTCACACATACCAGATATTGTTCATTTCAAATTTGTCTCCATTTGAGATGTAAAAATGCAAATTAGTCCATAATAACACAAAAAATTAGCTAAATTATTAGTTAAAATGAACTCCATGTTTATGTATTTATTCCTTTATTTGTTTTTTAAAAGAGACATATTTAATGTACACTACCATTATGTTTTGGCTTTTTTATTATTAACTAAAGTAAAGGATCTGATACTGTTTTAACATGAAAATCACATATTTTTGCTCCCGCACTACCTTCTTTGACATGGAAATATGGAGACATTCATATCAACCTATAAACAATGGAAACTGTTTATTAAATAGACAAACAAATGTCTTCTTCTCTCTTCATGCATTTGTGTCTATTTAAAGTACTCAGATATCTGAAGTTCTTCCCTCACTCTGAGCAGTAATATGGTTTCTCTCCAGTGTGAATGCCCTGGTGTTGTCTAAGAGCATCTGTTTCTCTAAATTTGTTCCCACACTCGGAACAGTGATGCGGTTTCACACCTGCATAATTGCGTTGGTGTTTCTGAAGAGAACCCTGAAAAGTAAAACTCTTCTCACAATCTGAGCACTAATACGGTTTCTCTCCAGTGTGAATACGTCCGTGTCTCCAGAGATTACTCTGAACACTAAAACTCTTCCCACACTGAGAACAGTGATAGGGTTTCTGTCTGGTGTGAATACGCTGGTCAGCAATGAGGTTACTCTGTACTGCAAAACTCTTCCCACAGTCTAAACAGCAGTATGGCATCTCTCCAGTGTGAACGTACTGGTGTCGTTGGAGATGACTTTGTAGAGTAAAACTCTTTCCACAGTCTGAACGCTGATACGGCTTCTCTCCACTATGAATGCACTGGTGTCTCTGGAGATTTCTCTTAACGGTAAAGCTCATCCCACATTCTGAGCAGTAAAACGGTATCTCTCCTGTGTGAATGTGTTGGTGTGCAATGAGGTTCTTCCGTAGAGTAAAACTCTCCCCGCACTCTGAGCAACGACACACTCCATGAAGGTGTTGGTAGGTTTGGACCTGAGTCTTCTGAGCACAAGTCTTTCCACACTGATCCACCTGTTCTCCAGTGTGGTCATGCTGATGTTCTTGGAGATGTTCCTGGGTAGTAAAGCTCTTTCCGCCCCTAGAACAATGGTACATTCTCTCAGTGCTTTTATTTGTCCATGTTCTGGGTTGTTTCTGGGTGCTGGTGCTTTTTCTGGGTGCCATGCTCTCATGTTCCGCTTTGGAAACAATTAAAGACACCACATTTTTTTTCTTAAATCACATGCACATCATGTGGACTTTGGCAGCACTGGGCAGCTCCTTCAGAGACCGGCTGCTTCCTCCCTGCTGCTGTTAGACTGTATAACCGGCACTGCTCTCAGCAGACCCCGACACACACACTGAAATTCACACACTTTGAGTTTTCAATACAACATAATGTACAATATTTCTTTCATCTCCCTCAGTCCAATTGATTGTAATTCATCTGTATGTGTTTTTTTCTTCAGTTTTATTTACTATTTTTAATGTTTATATTGTAGAAACTACACTGTATATACTATACTTTATATATACATTCCTTGTACTGAGAGCCTTGCTATCCCTCTATAGCTGCTGCAGGACTAACAAAGGATGGTCTTATCTTACTAAATATTAACAAGTAATGAATAATAAGTAATGAATGAAGTTACGCTTATGTAGCGCATATCAAGATCCCCAATGATGCTTCACAATCAACACACATCAGCAAGAAGCAGGAGCCAATACCCTTGGTCTTAAAAGAAGCAAACAATGAGCAGGTGTCCCAATACTTTTGTCCACGTAGTGTAGGTTAGTTATTATTCTGATTGTGAGCGATAGGTAGAGAGTACACTGTGCACAACAGCCTTCCGTTCTGAAATATTACTCAAATTGTTAGTTAAGCTTAATAATTTCCCAAAAGGTGTCGTAATACTGGTAATTAAGGTATGATGAAAGTGTTACCAGGCTATTGATTAGTGTTCAGTGTTCATGTATTAATGTTCATTAACACAGCTGCATAAGCTTTAATTACGATGAACTCCTCACAAACACATTTCCATGGTCCTATATCTTAGGCGTACTTAAAGCCCCCCAGCCACAATATCCAAACCAAAGGATAGGATAGGATAGAACTTTATTGATCCCTTGGGAGGGTTCCCTCAGGGAAATTAAGGAACATCCAGCCACTACAGCTTAACAATTCCTGTGCAACACTGACACAATTACAGTAGGATTTAGGCGCATTGGCTGTCTTTTATTAGTTCTCAAAAGTGCTTAAAATTAGAAGCAATTATTTTCAACTATATTAACCATTTATGACGAGTCATGGATTTTTGATTCTTTCCGAATACATTTATGATTATTCAAAGTATTCAAGTGCCTGAAGTTCTTCCCACATTCTGAGCAGTAATACGGTTTCTCTCCTGTGTGAATGCGCTTGTGGAACTGGAGATGACCCGACTGAGTGAAACTCTTCCCACAATCCAAGCAGCGATACGGTTTGTCTGAAGTGTGAATTCGCTGGTGTGCTTTGAGATTACTCTCAGAAGTAAAGCACTTCCCGCATTCTAAACAAGGATACGGTTTCTCTCCCGTGTGAACACGCTGGTGGAGTTGGAGATGACTAAACTGACTAAAACTCTTCCCGCAGTTTAAGCAGTGGTAGGGTTTTTCTGCAGTGTGAATGCGCTGGTGTGTTGTGAGATTACTCTCAGAAGTGAATCTTTTCCCACACTGACAGCAGAGATGTGGTGTTTCTCCAGTGTGAGTGCGTTGGTGTATTCTCAGACTTGTCTGCTGATTGAAGCTCTTCCCACACTCTGAACAGTGATACGGTTTCTCTCCTGTGTGAATGCGCTGGTGGCGTCGAAGGTTATTCTGCCGATTAAAAGTCTTTCCACACTCTGAGCAGTGGTACAGTTTCTCGCCAGTGTGAATGCGTTGGTGTGTTTGAAGACTATTCAGTCTAATAAAGCGTTTCTCACACACTGAGCAGCGATACGGTTTCTGTCCACTGTGACTTTGCTGGTGTTTCTTCAGAGAACCTCTTTCTCGAAAACTGGTTCCACACTCTGAGCAGTGATGCGGTTTCTCTCCAGCGTGAATGCGCTGGTGGAGTTGAAGATGGCTTGATTGAGTAAAACTCTTACCACAGTCTGAACAGTGATATGGCTTTTCTGCTGTGTGAACTCGCTGATGTGATTTAAAATTACCCACAGTGCTAAAACTCTTCCCACAATGCGAGCAGAGATATGGTTTCTCTCCTGTATGAATGCGCTGATGGGTTTGAAGAGTAGCCTGTTGATTGAAACTCTTTCCGCAGTCAGAGCACAGATACGGTTTCTCTCCTGTGTGAATGTACTGGTGTCGCTGCAGATGTCTCTTTGTCTTAAAGCTCTTCTCACATTCTGAGCAGTGATGAGATCTCTCCTCACCTCCATTGATCTGTGTCCTTCTGAGAGTACCAGGAGACATTTGCAGAGGACTGGAGCTTTTCCTGCAGGTCATACTCTCAGATATAACCTCCGTTCAGCAGTGTACGAAAAATGACATAAAAAGCAGAAGAGTTGAAACGGGGTCCCGTTAAACACTAGAAGACAAAAAGAAAACATATTAAAACATGATGTGAAAGGAACTGATAATGTAAGTCCATTATAGACCAAAACAAAAAATATAAACAAACTTCACGTATCATACTCATTATGATGAATATGAATTGTCATTATGTTAAACATTATACATTACAGTGTAACCAATGACCAACATGACCATGATGACCATGCCGGATGACCAAACTAATCAATACACTTTTACCCAACTAGTCAACCAGTATAACCAGCTTGCTCATGCTGATAGACCAGCTAGTCCAAACTAATGAGAACATAAGTAATACTCATCAAGTACGTTAGGTTTGGGCCTGGATGACCAGCTGACCATCAGAGATCAGCTCAGACCATTTGAATCTAACAACCAACCAAAGCTGGCATTGAGCTGGATTGTCAGTAGGGCACAACAGGGTAAAGGAGTGAAAGGAGAGATCAGAATGAAAACATAGGGTCTACAACCACCACCGACACTGGGATGTGCCCTCACAGTGATCTAGAACCAGCTCTAGAACACAAACACAGGGGTAAGCATCACATCCCACAACCTGCTTTTGTAAAAGTGAATCATGTTGAAAAGGATGAGTGTAAACAGTGTAAACAGACTGAAGGACTTCTCCACCCTGGGCCTGGAGGCACCCCTGCCCTGCACACTGAGCTGAACACACCCCCTGCAGCTCTGAAGGGCTTGTAAAGGGGCTGATTGGCTGAATCAGGGCTGGTGGGAGCAGGTAATGCTCGAAAGCATGCAGGGTAGGGGTGCCTCCAGGACCAGGGCTGAGAAACACTGGTGTAGAAGATCTTACTTCCAGCAGCTCCTCCTGTTCATCTCCCTCCACCAGCCCTGAGGATCAGCTGCTTCTCCGCTTCACTGGCTTCAGAGGAACTCACAGGAGCAGCGCCCTCTGCTGGTCGGCAGCAGCTTCACAATCCCGTCTGTGCTCTGACACAAACAGCCTCCTGCGCTGCGATTGGCCGGCGCTGCGGAGGAGCGGACCTCTCATTGGTCGGCGGAGCAGTCGTTCTCATTACCATAGCAACACCAACTTTAGTGACTTAATATTCAGACTATTGTGTGAACTGTTAGTGATCCTTCTGTCTAATCAGTGAACTGTTAGTGATCCTTCTGTCCAATCAGTGAACTGTTCCATCTGTCCAATCAGTGAAGTGTTAGTGATCCTTCTGTCCAATCAGTATAATGGTATAATAATTACAGGTATAATAAGATCAGTTAGATCAATTTATAGATTTGTAGAAATGTATGAATAATGCAGGCATACTTAATAATAAATGGTTTGATGAGATTTTATCTCATTTTAAAGTTAATTATCTACTGTAGGGCGTTATTATAAAGACATCACAGCTAAAATATTTCCTAATCACTTCCTAAATATCAGTGGTTTATCAAAAATAACCTGCTATATAATCAGATTACACACCTTTTAAATCACAAAATGTTTTACAAAATGAACCCTTACACAATATTTGTTTCACACACTTAAAACTGTGATGATGGTTCATCTTGCTTTTCGTTTTATAATTCTTACTGCGGGACATTAGAGCTTGTTGGTATTGTCAAGATACAAGATGCAAGTCACTACTGCAACAGTAATACAATTATGGTATGTGAATCATATCAGAAAATATCACGGTTTTACGATATCACAGAACACAGTATTGGACAATTGTTCTTATCAGCTACATAAAACAACAAAGGAATGTTAATAAAATTACAAAATATGTTGTAATGAATAAATTATAAAATGAGGAAGCTCCATAAGAAATGGAGGTCTTTCAGACTATTTTCTATTCAGCTAATATTTCATTATGGATTACTCTTCTGATCATTTTCTTCAAAAATCGACTCTGAAAAGTGTAAGATTTTATTTCCCACTTTTTTTCATGATTTAAAGTAAATTAAATTTAATACCATCTTCTTCTGTCGGCTGCTCCTTTTAGGGGTCACCACTGCGGATCATCTGCCTCCATCTTTCCCTATCACCTGCCTCCTCTACTGTTACACCAACCATCTCCATGTCCACCTTCACTACATCCATAAACCTTCTCTGAGGTGTTCCTCTTCTCCTTCTGCCCGGCAACTCCATCTCCAACAATCTTTGTCCTATATATCCACTATTTCTCCTCAACACATGTCCAAACCATCTCATCCTGGCCTCTCTGGCTTTATCTCCAAACTACTCCACCTTCACTGTCCCTCTGATCTGCTCATTTCTAATCTTGTCCATCCTCGTCCCTCCTAACGAAAATCTCAGCATCTTCATCTCCACCACCTCCAGTCTCCAAACCAGACATCATAGCAGGTCTCACTACTGTCTTGTAAACCTTCCCTGTCACTCTTGCTGCTCTCCTTCTGTCACACATCAGTCCTGACACCCATCTCCACCCACTCCATCCTGTCTGAACCCTCTTCACCTCTTTTCTGCACTGTCCATTGCTCTGGATGGTTGAAATTTAATACCATGTTATACCTAAAACCAGAATATCGTTATGATTTTACAGATCACTTATAAAAATATAGCCATATCCAGTCCATTTGTAAATAGGAATTTATAAATAAGACTTATAATGTGAACATAGCCTAATATCCACCTTTATATTATATTGGTTGTATAGTTTATGCATTTATTTTTTACCTTATTAGCTGCAAGTTCTAGTTTTTAATTTACATTTACAGATTTTAAATGACACTGTTATCAAGAATGACTTACAAGGTTTATCGTATTACAGAGGTGGGACACAGTAGTGTTGAGAGTCTTGCCTAAGGACTCTCACTGGTGTAGCACAGCATAGTTGCCCAGACTGGGAATCAAACCCCAGCCTCCCCCATGTTGTGGTGGTCCGCTGGTCGTGTTATCTGTTGCACCACACCAACCCCAATTTATGTAAAATATCTGTGCATATGTTTTTGCATAATTTTGCAAAAAATGTTTTGTAAATGTTCCTCATAAAGATGCCATGTCACATTTGTTTACAGTATGCTTTGGAGGCAAGGGTTCCCTCTTCCTTGTAAAGCAGGGGTAAAAAATTCTCCAACAGACCTAAACTAAACATAGAAGTGAACAGCTGATTTGAATTAGGTGTGCTTGCCTGCCCCTTTTGTAGAACATAAAACACTAAACACAAACCTTAAAGAGTGAGACCCCTCCAAGACAAAGGTTATAGTGATGATGGTGTTATAAGAGCAGTGGATGTGACTGAACAAGTCTCTTCTGGTTCTGTTGAAGAGCCACTTTGGCAAGGAGCAGATCATTATGTCCAAACTGACTAGTTAGGGGGACTTCCCTAATGATTACAAGGCTTTTGAGAGGATCCTGGAAAGCTGTTGTGAGTATCCACTAATGGTGGTCCAAGAAGGGACAGAATACAAACCAGTGGCTCATCTATGTATGACAATTGCAACCCCCTCTGGGCGGAACTGACTTAATGGCTACTGTGGCACAATTCAAGGTGTTTCCCTGGCCTACAAATAACACAAGAGAAAGCCAAGATTTTCTTCTTTATAGCGAGCACCTCAGGCAGAAGAACAAATATACATCATATCATTCATGACAATCTAGTAAATCAGACGGCATCTGAGATTCTTCCTCCATATTGACGCATTTGTGTGTCTTTAATGTATTTGAATGTCTGAAACTCTTCTCACAGCCTGAGCAGTAATATGGTTTCTCTCCAGTGTGAATGCGCTGGTGGAGCTGGAGATGATTGAGTGAAGCTCTTTCCACACTCCAGACAACAATGGAGCCTCTCTCCTGTGTGAGTGCGCTGGTGTCGCTGAAGACTGCTCTGCTGAGTAAAACTCTTCCCACAGTCTATACAGTGATATGGTTTCTCAGCAGTGTGAATGCGCTGGTGTGTTTTAAGACCACTATCAGTTCTAAAACTCTTTCTGCATTCTGAGCACTGATGTGGTTTCTCTCCCATGTGGATGCGCTGGTGGAGTTGGAGATGACTGAACTGACTAAAACCCTTCCCACAGTCCGAGCACTGATACGGTTTTTCTGCAGTGTGAAGACTACTGGGACTATTAAAACACTTAATATAAACAGCGATACGGTTTCTGTCCAGAGTTTGCTTGTGTTTCTAAAGAGAACCTTTGTCTCTAAAACTGGTTCTACACTCAGAGCAGTGATGTGGTTTCTCTCCAGTGTGAATGCGTTGATGGAGCTGAAGATGGCTTATTTGAGTGAAACTCTTCATACAGTGTGAGCAGCAATATGGCTTATTTGCTGTGTGAATTCGCTGATGTGCTTTAAGGTTACTCTCAGAACTAAAACTCTTCCCACACTCTGAGCAGCAATATGGTTTCTCCCCAGTGTGAATGTACTGGTGTAGTTGGAGATGACTCTTTGTCTTAAAGCTTTTCTCACATTCTGAGCAATGGTGAATTTGCACCTTGCCTGTACTTTCCAGCATTCTTTGGAGAAGAGGGTCAGTAAGCAGAGTACCAGAGGATGTTTGCATATTCTCAAAATTATCTGCCCTGATTTTAACAGTTTAGGAAAGTGGACACAAAAAGCAGAAGACCTGCAACAGGATTCCATTAAACTCTGCAAGAGAAAAAGAATTAACACAAATTAACACAGTGTGAAAGTACGATAAAAGTTTTGGGGGTTCCATTTAGCACTAACAATATAAATTAATTTTAGGTAAATAATTATTAATAAAACAACTCTGATGTGATTATTTAACCAGTTTTTTACACTCCTAATGATGAGAACCCACCAGCAATGAAGTGTATCTCCACTGTTTACTTTAATCTTCAGGATAAGGGGTTGGGTGATATATCAATATTTATATCTATATCGGGATATAAACAGAGCTGGATACGAGTTGAGTGATATATGGATATTTATATCTATATCGGAATATAAACAGAGTGGGATACGGGCTGAGCGATATATATCGATATTTATATCCATATGAGGATATAACATTTTCCCAGTTAACGCTGTCTCTGATTGGGGATGAAACACTGGGGCAAAATGGCAGAACTTTCACCTTCTTCATATAAACCTGGACTTTTCCTATTACCTGATTACCCTGGTCCATGCAACCATTGATCAGATTTTCAATATTTTATATATATATTATTTATATATTATTTATATATACTGGGCTTAGAAGAACCATCTCACACAGTCTGTGCCATCTACTGGACTGCAGGGATATCACACTGAAACCAGGATGCATTGTTCACTATTGCAGGGGTAGGCACTATTGGGTATATACAACTACATAAGCATCAAAACGTTACACTCACAACACAGCTTTCAATGTATGGAATCTGTTGTTATATCATATATACGTGTGTGTGTGTGTGTGTGTGTGTGTGTGTGTGTGTGTGTGTGCGCAAAATGTGCCTGTCCACTACCAAATGGAAATTATTTGTTCATTTAAAAACACAGGCCGCAAACAAACTCTAGTAGTAGGGATTTTGTCCTTTTGCAATTATAAATAAAGTGTTTTGGTTTATATAACATAATTTATTAGTATTGTATATAAACACCATATCGTCTTAAGGTTTCCGAGTTTAACGGTCTGTAGGCAGCCCACAAGCTCACACTTCAGTTCAGAGAGAGACAGAGAGACAGAGAGACAGAGAGAGAGAGAGAGAGAGAGAGAGAGAGAGAGAGAGACAGAGAGAGAGAACTTTGAGGTTCTATCTGAGATGTCAGAATTGAGTTGTGAGCTGCTTTTACGTTGTATTTAATCTAGATGGTTTGTGTCCATGTCAGTGTTATTATAAAGACTTTAAACTCAATATCTCAAAACTGCTCAATATGCAGATAGAACCGTATAAGCTCCAAAGGATCAATATACATACATACATACATACATATCATATACATATATATCATCAACCATTTTTTCACAATCCCTTTTTTTGTAATGTTGGCTTATTTTAGTTTTATAGCAATAGTCACAGGACGTGTCAGTCATTTGGTGTGGTGTTGACAATAAATAAACAAAAACAGGCTAAAATTAAAAAATGGAAACAATTTCTACAAAATCAGGAAAAAAAGACGTGTAAAAATAGAAAATATGATTAAAAAAAATCTATAAGTCTTTAAAGAGGCAAGGCCACAGTGTCTGTCTGTATGGCAATGAACATAAATGACAGAGTTCCCCAAGATAACGATTGTTGTAACAATGTTGATACTAATGTAACATCTAACGTTCAGGCCCACACAGGACCACCAGAGCAGGTCTTATGGAAAAAGTTTGGATAAGTGCATTTTAGGCATATTCACTACATGCTTTGATGGCCATCGAGTTGGTCTTAACCTTTGTGGCGAAAGGGGGATACCAGTTGTGAATTGGTGGGGACACTTCAATCCGTCCATTCTAATTCTACGACCAGGGATCAAATTATTGGGGGAGGGGGGTCAATGCTAAAACTACACCCTTGCATGCAACAATTCAGAGAGAATAATTCCAACAGCTGTTGTTTAAAGTGCAAACGCTCAGATAATAATGTCGTTATTAACAGTTAATAATAGTGATTTAAAAACCAGACAATGAGGCGGGACGGGTTTCTGCGTCCGTCTTCATACATTTATGTGTATTAAAAGTGTTCAGATGTCTGAAGCTCTTCCCACACTCCGAGCAGTAATACGGTTTCTCCCCGGTGTGAATCCTCTGGTGGAGTTGGAGGCTAGTTTGCCGATTAAAGCTCATCCCACACTGGCAGAGGTAGGGCTTCTCTCCAGTATGAATCAGCTGGTGTGTTTGAAGGCTACTGAGTCTGGTGAAATATTTTGCACACACTGAGCAGCGATAGAGTTTCTCTCCAGTATGAATACGCTGGTGTTTCTTCAGAGTACCCCTCTGTCTGAAGCTGCTCCCACACTCGGAGCAGGGATACGGTTTCTCCCCAGTGTGAATGCGCTGGTGAAGCTGAAGATGGCTCGATTGAGTGAAACTTTTCCCACAGTCTGAACAGCGATATGGTTTTTCTGCAGTGTGAATGCGCTGGTGTGCTTTAAGATTACTCTCGGAACTGAAACTTTTCCCGCACTCTGAGCAGAGATATGGAGTCTCTCCGGTATGAATACGCTGGTGTCGCTGGAGGCTACTCAGTTGAGTGAAGTTCTTCCCACAGCCCGAGCAGTGGTACGGTTTCTCTCCAGTGTGAATCCGCTGGTGCTGTTGGAGGTGTTTCTGTTGACTAAAACTCTTACCACACTCGGAGCAGTGATATGGTCTCTCAGGATTCAGAGTACTTTCAAGAGAAGTGTTAACATGGAATGCACCACGGGATGTTTGCCAGGAGCTTATGCTGGACGTCATATTCTCAGCCATGTAGGAAAGCGGACTCAAGAAGCTGGAGGAGGCTTGTGAAGAGTTCCAGCTTTGAGAAACAGAAATAAAACATTTATATATATGCACATAGTCTAATCACATTATTATAAACACCTCTGAGCTTGTACACACTCACTCTCTTATTAGCAAAGCACAACGTCAGAAGTCACTCCGGTCCCCAGCCACCTCAGTGCCTGCAAAGGCCACCAAAAACAAGGCGTCAGCAAGCTCATGGTCAACGCTGTCTCAATGTCCAAGAAGAGGAGCACAGTACTCCTTACTGCCCTCAAGTAAGCCCTGGCTGCCGGTGGCTACAATGTCAAGAAGAACAACTAGGGCAGACATGGTCTACTGGATAGGGAACCAGCCTTGTGACTGATTGACACTAACATTGGTGGTGTGTATTGCAGTGGTACGAGTGGATCAGACACTGCAGTGCTGCTGGAGTGTTTAAACCCTGTGTCCACTCACTGTCCACTCTAAGAGACACTCAGAGTGTCTCCTCCTTGTAGATGTAAAGTCAGAGGCAGTGCTGAGAATGACCCACCACCCACATAATATCTGCTCTGTGGTGGTCCTGTGGGGTCCTGATCATTGAAGATCAGGGTGAAAGGAGGAGAATAAAGTCTGCAGAGAAACAGATGAACTACAGTCTGTGGAGTTTACTACAATGAGCTGGTCACAGTGATGTGACCCAGCTGTGTATAATATTTCTCAACATTTCAGAGATGTTGAGCTGCTTAAGGACCAGCTTTAATATCAGGACCATCCTGGTCATGCTGACAAACTATGTCGTCCACCTCAAATGAAAGCGTCTGTTTCTCTGATCAGAGCAAAACCTGTAAACACGCAGAGGGTATGTTTTGGCCTGTATGAGCAGCTTTCCAGCCACCTTGGCCATCACAGTTCAGCTGAGACCATCTGATACCAGCTACCAACCAAAGCTGAGCTTAAGCTGGACTGACACAGGGAAAGGAGAGAAAAGAGTGCACAGAAACAGTGAAAACACAATGAGGAGAATGAACATTACGCTACACTGATACAGAGAGATATGTTCAGTGTCAATAAATGAAATCTCTCCAGATGTTCATTCTAAAAAAGACTGTTCTGCTCGACAGCAAACCAGCAGTGATCTAGAACCTGCTCTAGAACCCAAACACATTAGCTCACATTTCATAACCTGCCTTTCTAAAACAGTCATGTTTGTGAGGAGTAAACGATGTAAACAGAGTGAAGGAGTGTAAACAGTGTAAACAGAGTGAAGGAGTGTAAACAGTGTAAACAGAGTGAAGGAGTGTGAACAGTGTGAAGGAGTGTAAACAGAGTGAACAGAGTAAAGGAGTGTGAACAGAGTGAAGGAGTGTAAACAGTGTGAACAGAGTGAAGGAGTGTAAACAGAGTGAACAGAGTGAAGGAGTGTAAACAGAGTGAAGGAGTGTAAACAGTGTGAAGGAGTGTAAACAGTGTGAAGGAGTGTAAACAGAGTGAACAGAGTGAAGGAGTGTGAACATAGCGAAGGAGTGTAAACAGAGTGAAGGAGTGTGAACAGAGTGAAAAGAGAGAAGAAGAGATTACCTTCATCTCCCTCCACCAGCCCTGAGGATCTGCTGCTTCTCCGCTTCACTGGCTTCAGAGGAACTCTCACAGGAGCAGCGCCCTCTGCTGGTCGGCAGCAGCTTCACAATCCCGCCTGTGCTGACACGAACAGCCTCC
This sequence comes from Acestrorhynchus altus, assembly GCA_034509495.1. Taxonomy (NCBI): domain Eukaryota; kingdom Metazoa; phylum Chordata; class Actinopteri; order Characiformes; family Acestrorhynchidae; genus Acestrorhynchus; species Acestrorhynchus altus. Next base: position 252,614 of record CM067524.1, read on the forward strand.
TGCGCTGCGATTGGTCGGCGGAGCAGTCGTTCTCATCACCATAGCAACAGCAGACCGAGGCGGAGCTTGAGTATCTGAGGAGATCCCGCAGAAGCAGAGCGCGGGAAACTGTTAAACAGTATCAGTCAGATCATCAGTCAGATCATTAAATGTGGTTTATTTCTGTGGAACAACGTCACTTTAGTGCCTTAATATTCAGACTGTTCACTGTTTCTGAGGAGAACGTCAAAATCTACTGTGGAAACTGTGGAGACGCGACTGTCCAATCAGTGAACTATTAGTGATCCTTCTGTCCAATCAGCGAACGGCTTGTCATCCTGCTGTCCAATCAGTGACCTTCAATGATCCTGCTGTCCGATCAGTGAACCGTTAGTGATCTTGCAGTCCAATCAGTGAACTGTTAGTGATCCTGCTGTCCAATCAGTGAACTTCAGTGATCCTGTTGTCCAATCAGTGACCTTCAATGATCCTGTTGTCCAATCCAAAAAGCTAGGAATAGCCCTGTACAAAATACACACATTCTCATTTTCTGCTTTAGCTTTTTTCTTACCTTAATCTGGCAACATATCTCAGAAGATATGAACATTCAAAATGTGCAAAACACCTCAAACAACATTTAAACTATTTTGCTTCATAAGCATGTAGAGATAATGCTCAACATTATCAGTTTATATTACCATTAAACTAAGATGTATTAGTAAATCTGTGTCTCCTGCATTGAATAAGTATATATTTATTAAAATGTATTAACTTTAAGAACATAATAAAAAAGAAACAATTTTTAAATGTTGAAATATTTATTCCACTGGGAAAGCTGGGTTTTTACCTTCTACTCTACTCCAAAACGCTGGAAAAGCTGTCAGGCTGAAGTGACTCCAATCTGAATTTGTTTTTTCTTTAAAGTGACGGATCAGAATTTTCACAATTTTTCAAATCAGATTTGATTTAATTTCATTTTTCATAGATATTATACATATCCAATTTATCAATTTTATCAGTATTTACTAATCTGTGTTTAACCCATCCGTGCAGTGAATACACACTTCAATCGCAACCAGATCAAGGACTTGAATTGGTGACCGTCCTAGTTTATTTTCCAAAATAAAAGTCTCTATGCTTTTAAAATCTGTGTAAGAAGATTAAACACTAGATACATCCTCTATTTTTGATAATGATCTGGGTGGTTCAAGGTTGGACCAGCAATGGCAAACAAAGGAGCTGACTTGATCAGTCAGTTAATGAACCTTTATTTCAAATGGAAATACAATTTACAATGTATCTGAGCATCATACAGAAAATAAGTGTACTATTATATAATAAACAGAAATGCAGTAATAAGATTTTAATTAGAAGACTAAACAAAAAATAAATAGTTAAATGATCAAACAACAACTAATATCACTAAAATGATCAGAAAATGTCCATGTTAAATTACAAAATTAAATAACTAAAAGGTAAAAACTGAAACAAATAAAAGTACTAACACCTAAAGACAATAAAATAGAAAATAAAACAATGAAAAAAGGCAATGATAAGTTAACTAAAATATTTAGAGCATTTTACCAAAAAACTAAACTGTTCACAACATTTATATGGGAGTATATAAAGTCCACCTTATACCAGCTGTTGAGTAGTGTTAGGAAATCTACGTCCCAGGATCTGTTATGATGTTAATGACAAGTTTATAGGTTCACCATCAGATTTGACAGAATTGCAGATCCAGGGGTTAAATCAAGGTGGACCCTGGAAAAGCTCCTGTGAAACCACCTGTTGCTTTGAAGCAACGCAGGCTGAAAGTCAGGCAAAGTTCACATTTAATTGATTTCACAAGAAGATCTATTTGACTTACTTTATCTACCGTAATACTGCCTTCAGCGCATTAAGCCAAGGTTACACTGCACATGTTTAAGATGGTAGCAGATTATAAAAGTCTCTCACACTTCCCCACAGTTATTAACACTATTACTCACAGATTCTGTCTCTCTCACACACACACACACACACACACACACACACACACACACACACACACACACACACACACACACACACACAATCAACCATAACATTATGACCACCTCCATCCTATCAGCTCCTCTGATCACATAGGAGCTCTTTGTGGTTCTATAATTCAGACTGTAGTTCATCTGTTTCTCTGCAGACTTTGTTCTCCTCCTTTCACCCTGATCTTCAATGATCAGGACCCCACAGGACCACCACAGAGCAGATATGATGTGGGTGGTGGGTCATTCTCAGCACTGCAGTCACACTGACATGGTGGTAGTGTGTTAGTGTGTGTCGAGCTGTTACGAGTGGATCAGACACGGCAGTGCTGCTGGAGTATTTAAACCTCTCAGCGACAATGATCCACAATCCACATAATACCTGCTCTGTGGTGGTTCTGTGGGGTTCTACAGTCTGTAACTATAGAACTACAAAGTGCTCCCGTATGCTAAGAGGAGCTGAAGAAGTGGACAATGAGCGTAAAAACAAGACAGTGGTCATAACATTATGATTGATTGCTGTATATATATATATAGAGAGAATGTGTTTCCACGAGCAATTACAGTACTGGAAGACCAGATGCCTGCACACACTTTCCCTGTTCAAGCTCACCTGATTCAACTCTCCTCTTGATTGTAAGCCGTTCAGAGCAGGGAAATCAGTGCAGAAATCTGGAATTCCAGAATTGGCATTGCCTACCTTTTGTTTAGACAAGGTACATCACAATCCCACTGCAAAACCTTCCAGCTGATTTGCTACTTCACATTTGTTTTATTAACAGAAAACACTGGAAGTAAATTATAGATAATTACAAATACGTTTCTAGTATAGCGCAGTCACACCACAAAACAGGAATCTTGTCTAGAAAATAGATGCATCAAAAATAATCATAGATGCATCAAAAATAATCATTTCCTAATTTCGTTGCAGTCCTATACATCATAATTGAATCAAATTAAAAAGGCACAGAACCAATTCTGGACAACTTAAGCACGGTGCATTTTCTTGCTGGAACATCCTTCCAATGTGGGTGTCCATTAAGTCCATAAAGGATTACGAATGGTCAAAAAGAAGTGAAATATAGCAGGCATAGATTCTGGAGGCGATTTCTCCCAAAGTCTCTTGTCTGTTTCCAGGAACAATCCTAAAAACACTCCACCAATTATAATCATAGACAGCCCATTGGCTGTGTCCATTGTGGGTGGTAATGCGTTCTGTGAAGAATTCTCAGTACACGTCACACTGTGGATCAGGGAATGTTAAATGTATGGGGCTTTTTCCAAACTGAATGTCCCATCCACCCACCATCATGGCTCAAACTCCAATAATTTGTCTTGCTATGAGCACACTGGCCAGTGTTTAACCTCACGCACAACTCGTATAGGTGAAGGTGTTCCCAAGCCGTCCTCTGAAGTAACACCCCTTCATTGTCAATTTACATACTGATATCCCATGACTTGTCAAATTTCATTGAGATCACAATGTTATTGACTTTTTATAATTTTTTATATAACTTATGTAACTGATGTTCATTCAGGTTGACCCACGAAGAAAGTTGATGAACCTGCCGAGCAAATGTCGTACGTTTCTTCCTCTTTCTTAATGCACTTGTGTCTCTGCAAAACATTTAAATGTCTGAAGTTCTTCCCACACTCCGAGCAAAAATGCGGTTTCTCTCCAGTGTGAATGCGCTGGTGGAGATGAAGGCTGGTTTGACGATTAAAACGCATCCCACACTCCGAGCACTCGTATGGTCTCTCTCCAGTGTGAATGCGCTGGTGGGATTTGAGAGAACCTTTCTCTCTAAAACTGACTCCACACACTGAGCAGGGATATGGTTTCTCTCCCGTGTGAATGCGCTGGTGTTTCTTCAGAGAACCTTTTTCTCGAAAACATCTTCCACACTCTGAGCATGGATACGGCTTCTCTCCAGTATGAATGCGCTCGTGGATTTGAGATTCTCTCGATCTCTAAAACTCTTCCCACACTCAGAGCAGTGAAAGGGTTTCTCTCCAGTGTGAATATTCTGGTGTTTTCGGAGAGCACACTGAACACTGAAACTCTTCCCACACTCAGTGCACTGATACGGTTTCTCTCCAGTGTGAACGCGTTGGTGGGTTTTGAGGGTATCGCTTACTCTGAAACTTGTCCACACTCTAAGCACGGATACGGTTTGAGTCCAGCATGAATTTGCTGGTGTTTTTGGAGAGCACGCCGAACAGTAAAACTCTTCCCACACTCTGTGCAGTGGTACGGTTTTCTCCTCGGGTATGGATGCGCTGGTGGTTTTTGAGAGTTCTTGTAATCGAAAAACACCTTCCACACACAAAGCAGCACATGGTTTTCTCCGTGTGTGAACACGCAGACGCTGAGATTATTCTCTGTTGATGAGGTAAAAGTCTTCCCACACTCTGAGCAGTAAAATGGTTTCTCTCCAGTGTGAATGCGCTGGTGGTTTTGGAGATTACGCAGTGTAGTAAAACTCTTCCCACACTCTAAACAGTGGTAATTTCTCTCTTTACTTGTATTTTTTGGCACTTGTCCAGGAGAAGCATCCGTGCTGACAAATGCATCAGTGTTGAGAGTCGCATCAGTATCACTGAGAGTCGACAAAAGGAGAAATGCATTAAACAGAGACGCATCAGTGCTCAAAGACGCATCAGTGCTGAGAGTATCAGGAGGAACTATGTGCAGATATTGGAGTTTTCATATGGTGGCTGGAGAAGCCATATTCATATGTCTGCTTCCTGGCACCCTTCAAAGTGTTTCTGGAGGTAAATATGAACTGCAGAAAGGTAAATGCAAACAGATGTCAACATTTAAACATACATACATTTCATCTTCATTGAAATAACCTCTATTTGATATTTCCTACAGTAACAGTTTACTAATGTCTGATGTCGACTGATGGTTGATTTCTAATTGTTCTGAGAGATCTTTTAAACCCCTTCTCAGACTAATCTGCAAAAACATGGTGTCATAACTTTATAATGTATATTTAAATATGTTACATGTGTTTTATAGGGTGTCCTTACTTTTTTCACATGATCGAAAGGTGACCAGCTTCTGGTAGCAGGTTGCAAATGGTTTGCTGGTTTTGATGGAATTCTTAGAACTAACTGGTGAAACTGGTTGATTGGCTATAGTTTCAACTCTACATATGTTTTCTTTACAGTTTGATGGATTAACTGGTTTATCAGCATGACCAAGTTGACCAAGTTGGTTGCAAAGCTGGTCACACTGGTTGAGCCAGCTGCTTGACCATACTGGTCGTGGTGGTCAAACTGGTGGACCATCTCAGTAAGGCTGATCTTGGTATTACACCATACCATAAACTGCTCAAGAGCTAAGGTGATCAGCCAGTTTCACCAGTCCACCAAACATGATCACACCATTACTGAGACCTCAATGAATGTAAACAATAAGGGATCACAGAACAACATGCAGATCTTCACAAAGGACCATCACCATTAAATGCTTACCTTCAGCAATCAGTAAACATTAGGACCAACATGGAAAAGCTTCAAAGATCTGAAAGCCATCATTTACAGATTCATTCCTAAAGCTGCTTCTAAGAGGCGATGAAGACCAGCGTCCACACCTAAAGATCTGCTTCATCGTTTGGTTTGGGTTGGAGAACCGCAGGACTGGAGTTACTGCCATCTCCTGGGCTGCTGAGATCATAGGCAGCATTATTCTTAATCCCACCTGTATTCATACAAACCACGCCCCCCTTAAATGTGATTGGTTGGTGGTGAATACAAGCTGTCCCAAGCTGTCCAGTAAAGTCATAGGAGGAGGAACTCCAGCAGCAGATTCATCCACAACGTTCAGAACACAACCTGTCGGTCAAATACCTCCATTTTGGACATAATTTTAATGCTGTAGTTCTTTAAGTTGCATGAAAAATATGAAAAGATGGACCAATTAAAAGCTCTAAAATTAGCTAATTTTTATGATACAAGGTTTTTGAATGACAGTGAAAATATACTGCTTCTGGACAGTGAAGCCTAACTGGTCTATTCTGGTTTCAGCATGGAAGTTATGAAAAGGGTTTGTTTCGGTTTAAAGCAAGCAGGCCAGAGCTGCTGGCTATTTATACCATCTATTTCCAAATAAGGCGTTTCAAAACAATAGCTGCACCCAGACACAATCAACCAACTGCTGTGGTCTCGTACCAGATGGTCATGAAGCCATTCAGAATCAAGGGTTTGTGGTCATGTGTCACATGTCCAGAAACATTTGTACAATGCCAGATCACCTTTCACAAATCACAGATCAGGTTATTCTAAATATCCTCCAAGATCATCCCACACATTTTCAATCAGGGACAGGTCTGGAGATGAGACCGACCACGGCGTAGTATCTGTGTCTTCAAGACGAGATCTTGAGACGGCAGCAGTGTGTGGACGAGCGTCGTCCTGTTGGAATAGAGCACGATTGCTGTCAGTTGAGTCCTTCTGGGTGCAGACCTTTGTTTGATGATGTGTGTATATGTTGATGACCGATACATGTAGCTCAGATTACTTAAAGCATGTTTAGAAAGACCAGGCTCCTCAAATGCAGAAACAATAGCTGAATTTATATCTTTTAGTCAAAACATTGTTTATGAATGTTGAATATATCACTGTCTACTGCTGTAATTCAGAAACTGATCATTACTGATTACGTAATTATGGAAATACTCATTAGTGTCAAATACACAATGCAATGAAAATTTCATATATAATTACTTGAAATGTTTATTCCAGCTGCAGAAACATCTGAACGGTGAACAGTGGATGGTGATCTGTGCTTTAAGATAAACGAGTACCTGTGAAAACATTCCTGGTTTTTATTTTTCAAAACTTCACAAAACATTGTGAAAACCTACTTCGGTCAACCTGCTCTCATAACATACCTAATTGGAGAACTTTCAGAATGCACTGATGACCTTTAATAACACCTAGAAAGCCAGCTTCTGCTGGTTGTTGGTCTCTGACAGTCAAGGTGGATTGTCCTGGCTCTTGACCAGTGTAGCATGTTCCCACTTGAGAACAGCTGGTCTTTCAGCATGACCAAACCAACCAATTTGGTCGATAAGCTGATCATATTGGGGGAACCAGTTTGGTTATGCTGGTCATACATGGTCATACTAATCATGGTGATCAAACAGCTTGGTCAAACTGGTGGACTTGCTTGGAAAGATTGGTCATGCTCAATGAGGACCAGTTTAACCTGTCCAGCAAATACAGCCCATATTTACACTGTTATTGAGATCTGCAATGAATACAAACCAGACTGTAAAATACTCACCTTCAACAGAACACTTTGGGACCAAGCTGGCAATGGTTCCACAGATCTGAGGGAAGTCATAAAGCAGGTATAATCTCTATAAGAGAGGTTTCATTAAACGCCTGATTTCTCAAACACATTTCCACCTCAACACACCAGCATCAGCCTCCTCAGCCAGGTTTAGATCAAGGTTTCTTCACTGTAGCTCATGTTTCAGGAGTGTAGAGTTTACAGACTGCTCCATGGAGGAGGTGATCACCAGAACACCAGCTCACACCTAAAGATCTCCTGCTTCTCCACTTTCTTTGGGTTGGAGAATCCCAGTAATGGATTTACTGCCATTTCCCGGCCTGCTGGAGATGATGGAGACTGGTGGAACTGGCAGCATTGTTCTGAATCCCACCAGTATTCGAGTAAATCACGCCTCATTCGGTGTGACTGGCAAGAAATTGTCAGTAGTAGTGTTCCTGGGACCTGGTAGGGCCCATGTACATTTTCATAGATAGATAGACAGACAGACAGACAGACAGACAGACAGAGACAGATAGATAGATAGATAGATAGATAGATAGATAGATAGATAAATTGATATTGAAGTTTAAAAATACACTTTTCAAGAATATTTTACATTGTTCTTGTAATTATTTTGGACAACGAAACTGGACTTAATTAGTGTATGAACGTGGGACAGATGTTTTCATGAAGACATGCTGTTCTTAAGCACCAGTTCAGGCTTTAATTCTCACATTTCCAATGTAGACACAAACAAAATCACAAAACAAGTTTACATAAAACATTGAGTTTTGCAGGCGTGTATTTTTTTATTTTTTTGTTCCGATTTTTCTCAAGGAAAAGTCTTAAGACGATATCAGTAAAATGAGGCTCATTATCACAAATCATACCGTTTGTTTCCCTCAGTCCGAGAGGGCACACTCGTGGTGCTGTACTAGTGCATCTCAAATCATCTGAATACTAACACTTTTGATCATTTAATTCAAAAATTAAAGGGTCATATTTTATATTCATTACAAGCTTTTTGTTTTAAAGTTGATACTGTGATCAGTAATCTATTCAAATATGAACTGGTTTTATTATCTATGAGCCAAACTGTTCAACAGAAAAACAAGAAAAGGCTTGAAAGGTAATTTGTAATAAATATAAAATATGACACTTTACCTTTTTGAATGTAACTGTGATCCTGAATGAGCTTTTAATGAGCTGCTATCTGAGCCGAAAGTGCACCAGAATTGGCCCAAATGTGTCCGATATCAGGGAATTCTCTTTAAATGGCAGCTGTGACCAGTCCGAGTGTGTGGGCTTTTCTGTTTTTGTTTTGAATAAAATAAGAAGTGCATAGTTTATAAAAGTAATATTAAAGGAATGTAAAAATAATTACATGCACACTTTAAACAAACTCTTATAACATTAATTCCCAAATTCAATCAGGAACATTTAGAAAGAGTTTCCACAGACATTATTATTTATATCTCGGTGAACTAATTAGATATGTGTACATTTTTGAAGGTTACAAATGTGGTAACGTGATTTATTTATTATTTATGTCATTTAATGGTTTCTTTTCTACTTTTATATTTAAATACTGTATTCAAAATCTTTGGTGGTTGTTGTCTTTTCCAGTTTAATTTAACTTTTATGTTATTTTTGTTTATTTTCTCCCAATTTTCTTATTTTCGTAGGAGACACAATTATAAGGATTATGCTTCTGCTTGTGCCTTTGCTGACAATGTTTGCAGTGTTGACAGTTTCTGATGATTGACTGACTGAATAAAGAATTTCATCATTATCAAATATCTTTTATATTACTAAGGATGGTCTGAATATCAGCCAAACTGCACATTTCCTCCAAAAGATTAAGGAATATTATAAAACATATCAAATAAAAAGCTCTGGATTAAATAGGGTTACCTATAAAAGCAATTGCTGGAAGGGCCTCGACGAGGGTATATTTACTCATGATTTTTTTGTACAACAAAATTGGATTATGTTCAAATAGTTGTTTGACAGGAAGTCCATTTTTGTACTCGTTCATTTTTTATTTGGGGACCCATCTATCCTTAAAGGTAAAATTTCACCTGTCAGCACGGGATGGATACAGAATAATCTGCTTGGCATTAAAGGATGTGTCCTTCTCCCTGATGGATACGATGGAATGAAATGGGAAAAATGTTTTCAGTACAACAAAGACCCTTAGACAGACACATGGCTTGGCTCCATTCAGTTTGGATATTCACATACACGCATATACATTCCTCTACTTTTGATCTAGGCTAACACTGTTTTTTTGCCTTTTACCTTTTTTTCTCTGATGTCTCAGGCTGCGTTTGCACAGCAGGAAATGTGGCCCAAATACGATTTTCTCACCAAATATGATCTTTTCGGTTGAGGAGCATTGAAGATTTATATCAGAAATTTGTCTGAGCATGTACAAAATCTTTGCTCCTGGTGATGTACTTTCGTTTTGGGCAGCATCACAGGAGCTCACTGAGCTTCAGTGACTGGCAGTTGGACACATCACTGAGAAAAAGGACTCGTCAGGACACTTCTTTGGCGTGGGTTCTTGGTTTCTTTAAACTTTGCTCTTAAGCTTTTTCTTTTTCTTTGATGCTGCAGCCATGCCCTCATAAAACCCCAAATATTTATGAGGTTTGTTACAGCACTACCCGACTACTGAACACCGCCATCATTGCTGTCGCCTTCAATATGATATGGATTGGATTTCAATACCACACATGAAAGTGTCCCGAATCGAAATTGAAAATGTCAGATTCGGTGCCACACGACTGACATGTCAGGGTCAAGTTTTACAATGAACAAAGGTTTGGGCCACTTTTACCAGTGGTGTGAATGTAGCCTTAGTCCTGTTTTGTATATGTGCACTATTTCTTGTTGTGTGTTTGTTGAAATTCAAATACTGTACCATAGAATCGGAAAAAAAAAGTGCAGTTGTAGTGCTGGTCTCATTGGGCCCTTTTCCACAAATGCAGAATGGGTTCCGTTCCGGTTCGCAAACCTAATTTTTCAATGTTCGGCACATTTTGACCAAAAAAAGTAGGTTCCAAAACCTGAAAAGTTCACTCACAGCAAGAACCAAAGATTAGTAGGCTTTACAGCTCAATCCACTCATTTGTACTTGTACGGGTGCAATGAGCAATTACACACCATTTGCCTTGTATGGTGGAAATGGCACCAATTTCACCAGGTTTCGTGATAATAATCTACAAACCTGATAAAGTCTTGTGAGCTTCTGCCCCTGTCTTTAAACATTTGTGTGTTTTTAATGTATTCGAATGCCTGAAACTCTGCCCACAGTCCGAGCAGTAATAAGGTTTCTCTCCGGTGTGTATGCGCTGGTGGAGCTGGAGATTACTCTGATGATTAAAACTCTTCCCACAGACTACGCAGGGGTACGGTTTCTCTCCGGTGTGAATGCGCTGGTGTGTTTGAAGGCTACTCGGTCTGGTAAAACTCTTCTCACACACCGAGCAGTGATATGGTTTCTGTCCGGTGTGAGTTTGCTGGTGTTTCTTGAGAGAACCTCTTTCTCTAAAGCTGGTTCCACACACTGAGCAGTAATATGGTTTCTCTCCAGTGTGAATTCGCTGGTGAAGCTGGAGATGACTTGACTGGGAGAAACTCTTCCCACAGTCTGGGCAATGATAGAGTTTCTCTCCACTGTGAGTGCGCTGGTGTCGCTGGAGACTGCTCTGCTGAGTGAAGCTCTTGCCACACTCGGAGCAGAGATACGGTTTCTCATCAGTGTGAATGCGCTGGTGTGTTTTAAGAGTACTATCAGTTCTAAAAGTCTTCCCACACTCTGAGCATATATATGGCTTCTCTCCTGTGTGAGTATAATGGTGGAGTTGAAGATGACCGAACTGACTAAAACTCTTCCCACAGTCTGAGCAGTGGTGAGGTCTCACCTTGCCTCTTAAATGGGTGTCAGAACACAGAGAACTAGAGCTGGAGGTCATATTTCAGCAGTGCAGAGCTCCTGGTGGCATCTTCTTATGCATTCACAGTGACCTCAATGGCATTTGGTTGATGCTCTTACACAGGTAGGAGAAAGCAGAGTTACCGACTGTAACTGGAGTAGAGTGGTATTCTTGCCCAGCCAGTGAATCAAACTCAAGTCAGCCACAGGGAAGGTGGTGTTGTTACACACTCAGCTACAGCAGTTATATTGGGCTGTATGAAGGTGGACATCAGAAGCAGCTGGAGGTTTCCAAAGGTATCTGATTAATCTCTGGATGAGAAAGACAACAATGACTTTCAAAACTCAAACAATTCTTAAAATATCTCTCAAAATATTTGTAGACACCTCTTCTAACAAATGCATTCGACTACTTTTAACTCTTAGAACCTGAGGTCCACACTTTGTGGTCAGTTACTGCAGTTTTCTAGGCTTCATAACTCAGGATCAGAGTAACCTACAGTTTAAATCCCATTTAACTGCTCTGTCCACGTGTACATGATCAACCTGCATACAGACTCTGACTGATCAGAGAGAGGGGGCGGGGCTGATGATCAACCTGCATACAGACTCTGACTGATCAGAGAGAGGGGGCGGGGCTGATATACAACCTGCATACAGACTCTGACTGATCAGAGAGAGGGGGCGGGGCTAATTACATCACTGACCCAGATATTGGATTTATAGAGGAAAATGAGAAGGGAGGGGCTGTTTGCTCTCTGTCTTTCCTCATAGTGTTCAAATTTCAGAGTCCTGAGAAGGTTTAATACTGACACAAACACAAATAATACAAATAATAAAGGTTGTTTTTTTTATTATTTTTGGACCACTGTCATGTATTTTAATAAATAAATTTTTTAATTTTTTTTTTAATTTTAATAAATTATGATACATATCCTTGTCAATCTAATCACTACAAATAATTCACCAGGATTTCTAAGATATGAAGTATTTAATTAGTGTTTTTAGTTTTTAAAAGCAAAAAACACACACACACACACACACACACACACACACACACACACACACACACACACACACACACACAAAACACTGTAGGAGTGAATAAGGTTTTGATCAAAACATGGCCAAATTCATGCTCATATTTAAAGTATGTTATTACTTATTAGAGTACAGTAGTCTAGGATCTCCTGACAATAATAATATCTGGTTTGTGTGACTGTATCCTGTAAATACATTTAAAAGTACAGCAAACTACACAAACATCCCACAAAAAGGTTATGGACTGAGTACTTTTGAGTACTTTTAGTTAAATAAATACTCAAAGCATATTTACCCCCATCCCGAGGGCAGATGTGAAGCTTCTGCTCTGTATCTGCAGGAGGTTTAGGCTGCTGTCAAACCCAGGGCTGAATAGATTAGTACCTGAGTCAGCTGATGGATCAGTGAGGGTCCATCTGTCCAGCCCACAGCACCAGAGTCACCACAGTGACCTGCTACATCTCATCACTGGTACACATCTCCTATCAGGTCTATCAGGACCAGTACAAAGTGGGAAAACAGAGTGAAGAGCTGTAGAAGATCTCACCTTCAGCAGCTCCTCCTGCTCCTCCACCAGCACTGAGGATCTGCTGCTTCTCTGCTTTACTGGGTTTAGAGGAACACATTTACACAAACAGCGCCACCTGTTGGACAGTAGGGACATCATTTTTTATCCCACCTGTATTCGGACATAATCATTAGTTTTGCATTTGTTTTATGGTTTTTATTTTAATTCAACAAACAAAACTACAATCATCTCCCAAAAGTAGTTGCACCCAGAATCAATCAACCGACTGCAATGGTGTCAATTCAGACGGTCATGGAGTCTCACCTTGAAGACACAGATACTACGCCGTGGTCGGTCTCATCTCCAGACCTATCCCTGAAAATGTGTGAGATGCTCTATCAACACTCCGCCTCTACCACACCATCTGCAGAACTGAGTGAGAACATTCAAGCTGCATGAGATGGATCAACTCCATGTGTTTAGTCTTGTTGCCCCAATATCTAGATGCCCACCAGGGTCAGTGATGTGACCAGTAGGGGTTAGAAATGGGCCCCATCTGGGTTGTTAACTGCACACTGGGTTCTAGATGGAGGAAGTCCAACTGGGTCCCATTAACAAGACTTGTACAAACCCACTGAGACCCCATGCCCACATGAAACCCACCTAGTCCAGGTTTTACCCACATGAGCATGTTGGCTGGGTGGTGTCGTGGTGTGGTGTGCCATCAAATAAACCAAACAAATCAGACTCAAACAAAAGCACACTTCATGCCGGTCAGCTAATACAGACAAGAGTAGTACGTACTGTGTACACTGTGGACAAAAGTATTGGGACACCTGCTCATTCACGGTTTCTTCTGAAATCAATGCTGCCTTTGCTGGAGTAACTGTCTCTACCGTCCAGAGAAGACTGTCTACTAGATTATGGAGCACTGCTCTGAGGATTTGATTGCATTAAGCAACAGAAGCATTAGTGAGGTCTGGATGTTGAATGATCAGCACCCCACCTCACAAGGGACAGAGCAGGCTGATCAGGCAGGCTGGCTCTGTGGTGGGAAGCTGGACTCTCGGTGGATAAGTGAAGTTCTATCCATCCATCCATCTAATCAGGCTGTCTGTGTGTTTGCATTTCCACTGGGGGGCGCTGTAGTTTGTGGAGATCTTCATTGGGAGGAGTCAGGTCAGGCTGTCTAGATCCTGGTGTGAGACCTTGGCGGGTCAGTCCACTTTTACTTTCGCTCCAGAGCGGGACAGGTGAGTAGTGGTCAGCTCCACAGTCAGAAGATGAGTGACTGTTTCCTCAGCCCCCTGACTCTGATCGGAGTGGGAGCCAGTTTTGCCTTCTCCTCGGTCTTCTACACTCTGTACCAACAGAAGAAAGTGGAGCTGGAGAAGCTGAAGGTAAGGGATCTTCATCAGCTCTACACCAGCTGCTCATCCAGGTCAGCATACACTAATGGTAAACCATCTCTTGACCAGCACTGTACGTTACATCTGATTTAGGTCACTCAGGTCACACTGGTCCACCACCTTGGTCAAGCTGGTTATGATGGCCAACTTGGATACTGGTTATGCTGGCTGACTGGTCATGCTTGTCAACCAGCATGGTCAAGGTTGGTCCAGGTTATCATACTTGTAGACCAGCCAAACTGTCAACTGGACAAACTAGTCAAAGAACAAGCTGGACAAGCTGGTGGTTAAGGTTTGTTCATAGCGTATACCATTATGAACAAGCTTGTTGACTAGTTTGGCCTGTTTAACCATCACATACACTGTGCTGGTCAAGAGCTGAGTTGGTAAACTATCTAAACCAGTTTGAGCTGCAGAGTGAGAGCAGGAGACAGAATGATGGTTATTAGGTTATTAAACACTCAAGCCCAACTTCCCACACACTGATAGAACAAAGGGTTCTGATATCAGTACTAGTCGTCAAACTGGTTCTGAGGGACATGCAGGCCTTTTTCCTGTCTCTCCGTAGGGTTGCAGAAATGTGAAACGTCAGGTTTGAGAAGCACCTTACAAGGAACTAAGAAATGGTTCCATTACAGACTAAACCCCACTGGAACATCCAGCCCAAAGACACCTTCTACTGGAAACTGGTTTCAGGTGCTTGAAAATCAACAATATGTTTCATGTAGACAATCCTTCTAGAAGCATTCAGCTACTTTGAGCTGCTCCCTTTGCTGACGCAGCTTGTCTAGTCCCTGTAGAGACGTTCTGCCAATAGAATAGGACTCCTTGGAACATATAAACAAGCATGAACCTACTGGCACCGTGTCTAATGCCAGGTGGGCCACCTTTATCCTCATTCCTAATAACATATTAGAAGATCTGTGAAGCATCAGGCATAACATTAAGCAGGTGATCATTGCCACCAGTCTGCCAGTGTGAATATAAACTGGAGTTTAATTCTCTTCAGTCTTCAAGTGTGTGTTTAACTGTGATGGGCTTTTCAGCTGTTGATTCCTTCTTTAGGAGATCCCAAACTTTCAGGTAAACCAGCACCTGCTGAGAATCCTGAACGCCTCTCCAGAGAGAAGACTGCATTATGTAGCTGTGGAAGGTAAATATCAACACCTTCAACGAGCAGTTCTGTTGTTGATCAGCCCCGTTTCCTGTGTTTCTCCTGATTACTCTGTTCCCCTCAGGGGCAGTATACAATCAGAAAGTGCTTCTTTTTTGCACATTTAATGTTCCAGTCTTATTCCAAAATTGATAAAGTTTTCCCTTTAAATTCTACACACAATACCGCACGATGACAAAGGGAGAAATGCACGTGAGAAGTAAATTTATTAAAAATAAAAGACAAAAATATAACGTACATGAGTTTTCACCTCTCCATGATGATAACCTCCTCTCTATGATGATAACCTCCTCTCCATGATGATAACCTCCTCTCCATGATGATAGCCTCCTCTCCATGATGATAACCTCCTCTCCATGATGATAACCTCCTCTAGAACAGCCAAGTTAACAATGGAGTGGTTTCGGGACATGAATGTCCCCGAGTGGTCCTGCCAGGCCCCAGACTTGAACCCGAATGAATATCTCTGAAGACATCTAACAATGTCTGTGCACCGACCCTCCCCATCCAATCTGATGGAGCTTGAGAGGTTCTGCAAAGAACAATGGGAGAACCTTCCCAAAAACAGGAGCCGAGCTTGTAGCGTCAAACTCAGAAAGACTTGAGGCCGTAATTGTGGCCAAAAGAGCTTCGACAAAGTTTTGATGAAAGGCTGTGAAGATTTATGTACGTTATATTTAAAGTGAAGACTCTGTGAATACTTTCTGGATGCAATTTACAGATGGTCTTCAAATCATTTTCATTTATTGCAGTTTTCAGCACTATTTATTGTGGCAGGCATAGTCCTGACTGCTGTTAGAAGATGAGAGTGGTGTGTCTCCCCTTCAGGTGTGGTCCAGCCTGTTGGAGAGCCGTTGGCTAGTCAGTATGTGCCGCGGTGCTATGGGGTTGTACAAAAGGTCACCACCCAGGAGCACTGGAAAATCCTGAACTATTTAGGATCCTGGTAAGTCCACGTGTTTCCTGCTCCGCTGTCTGTTCCTGCAGTGTTGAGTTTATAATCCGAATAACTCTGTTTTGTCTGAGAAGATTCCTGTCCTCTGTATTTTACTGTTCATCGTTCCTTTCTCTTCTCTCGTTCTATCTGTGAGAGTTTATTAGAGTGAAGTTGTGGTAAACGTTCACACTGCAGCCCAGATCGGGACGGCAGTGCAGACCGTTCCACCATCCAGGTTAAAGCCTTCTCTGAAGAATAGAGGCTGTTCTGCAGCCAGTGTGACCAACTTGGTCAAGCTGCTCATGCTTGTAGGCCAGTTGGTCCATAAATCTCATATACTAGGCAATCAACTTGATTACCAGTATAGAGTATGTTGTGGCCTGGATGACTAACCTTTTAACCACCTTAACCATCAAATACCAGTTTAGACCTAAAACCAGCTACAAGCAGAAACTGATACTGGATTTTTCAACATGGAATTTGTCTGAACCCATCTCAGATCATCTGTGTTCAGA
Source organism: Acestrorhynchus altus (assembly GCA_034509495.1). Classification (NCBI taxonomy): domain Eukaryota; kingdom Metazoa; phylum Chordata; class Actinopteri; order Characiformes; family Acestrorhynchidae; genus Acestrorhynchus; species Acestrorhynchus altus. The sequence continues at coordinate 269,428 of CM067524.1, forward strand.
TCTTATTAAATGAAGTCTCTGATCTGTTGTTCCCACACAGGGTCTCCAAAACAACAAACGCCAAGGAGGTGAACAAGATTGTGCCATTCCAGTTGGTAGAGCAAGGCTCATACATGGGCGCAGTGTCCGTAAAGGTGGAGTCCCCGCTGGAGGCAAAAGGGGATTACCTGGAGCAGGTGCACAGGTAAGAGTGGGTATGAGTGTGTGAGATGCCTGGATACAGCTGAGATTTGGTTGGGCATGGAGGCATACAGAAGCGGGCAGGAGCAGCAGGACCACCTCTCCTCAATCACACTTTTGAGAATGTTCTGGAAAAGGTCCTGGTCAGGCATTTGTTTGACAGTGTTGTATGAATGACCCAATTCTGTTGCAGGTGTTTTCGGAAGCCTGTAGAGGGGCTGCTGGAGATGGTGGGGCAGACGGTGAGTGGAGAGAAGCTGACGAGCTGTGAGGAGCGTGAGGATCTTCTCCCCGTCGGGACAGTTCTGACAGGTTTTGGGGAGGTAGTCCTGGAGCACGGCGGGGAGATGAGGCTCCAGCCACCACGGGACGGACGCACCTTTGTCCTCCTCCCTGGAGACCACCGGAGCTTCATCCGGAGGCACGAGAACACGGCCGTAATGTGGAAAGGGCTGACCGCGCTGTCCGGAATCACAGGGTCCACGCTGCTCGCTGCGTTCGTCTGCAGTGCGGTGAAGGACAGCAAACGCAGGTAGCAGCTTCTGCTGACCTCCGTTTCTGATAGTACTGCTGTTATAGGACATAAAGGAGGGCGATGAGGCAACATGTTAATGTTATCAATAAACTCCAGTGCACTGAACACCTGCACATACAGAGTGGACAGTACTGGTGTAGACGGACGAAAGCTGGACCATAGTTTAACAGGTCAGCAGTGGAAGTACATGTAATTGTTTTTTTTTTTAATAAATGGAATAAATTAAAGCTCTACGTGAGGAGCTGCTCATCAGCTTCCGTTTTCTTTCTCGATTTATCTGCTGATCATTTTTTCTGATCTTCGATTCACTGCTTCTTAAGAAAAACTGAAAATAGCAAGAAATTTAGTGTTTGGATGGTTGTTGTCGTTTACTGGTTTTAGGAAACATAACTGGAAAATCTGTTGCCATATCGCCCACCTCTGTCTTACACACTGGTTCCAGTTCCATTCCAGTTTTACTGTGATCTGGCTTTGTTGGGCAGAAGGTGGAGCTGAAAATCATCTCACCACTGCAGACTCGACTTGGTTCCTTGATCATCTTTGGGGAAACTGGAGGGATTTCGATATTTCAGTTATATATATATATTATTTTTATTGTATCAAAGGGATTTAAATGACCATATTTTTGATGAAATGCTGAGAAAATAAAACACAACTGATTTATAAAAACACTGTTTTCATTCCGATTTTATAATTAAAAGCTTTTGAATTGTTGTGATTTACAGTTTATTTGGTAACTGAAGTAAAGGTTCTTTTGAAGGAACTTTCCAGCAAAAACCTGGAAGCTGGTCCAGATTAAAATCATCTTTTCACCTGGATCCACTTCAGGGTCACAGCTGCAATAGGAAGAGCACCAAAGCCCAGACGTCCCTGTTCCCACATAATCCCTCCAGCAGGTCGGGGTCTGCTTCTTATCACATACCTGAACCACCGAAGCTGAAACGTTTAAACACTCCAGCAGCACCGCTGTGTTCGATCCACTCTGACCTACCCCCACATAATATCTGCTGTGGTGGTCCTATGGGGTCCTGACCACTGACTGAAGGAGGGACTGTGATCACTGTTCTTACACCTGCCCACACAAACCACACCATGGGAGACGTAGTAGAGACTGATTTAACACCCTTAAACATGGGGCAGGTTCTAAAGGCTACGTTCTAAAGGCTCTGGATATTGGAGCATTTCTATTGGTCCATTCCCCTTTCCCGCCCTGATTTACATTATGGTAAAAAGTGAGAAATGGAGATAGAAGGTTTTGAGAAGCACTGAGCTGTGGAGCAGTAGAACCGGTGTTCTCTGGAATGACAGTCCTCCATTCAATACCTTAACTTCACTAAACGCAATCAAATCCTCACAGCAATCAGAAGAGGATTTTCAGTAGGTAGTAGCGCACTGCTTCAACAGGAGGTGGTTTACAGCAGATGGAGTGAAGGTTTTTCATTTTGGTTGGAGTTCCCCTTTAAACACCTTTTCAAGAGAACTGAAAGCAGGATGTGTGACGTGAAGACCAGCACAGACGGTCAGAAAGAACAAACAGGGTCTGTTTCAATCCAGCCTTTAAATATATTTTACTGCCATCAAACATCAAAACTCACAGAGTTGGACCACTTTCAAATCAAGCCTGAAAAACCAGTCCAAACAGGTCCACTATTGAAGGCATCTCTTCCGGACCCCTGTGGAGGTCAGGCTGAGTCTCCCAGGTGAAGATGACCAGAAGATCGTTGCAGACAGACACGGCAATAACAGCAGATGAGATCCAGTATCTACAGAGCATCATATACATCTATGACCATCTAGGAGACAGCATGCGCTTACAGCTCAGCTGGTACAGTCGTGGGGAATTTAACTGATGGGTCAAACCAGGTCCACTGTGTTTAGTGAGGGCGTGTCTGAGAACGTGAAGCTCTGGTAGAGACTGCTGACCTTCACTCATCTCCCTCTGAAGACTCCTCGGCCTCCTCCAGCCACTGGATGAACTTCAGCAGCTGCAAACGTCATAAAAACCAAATTAATATACAAGAATCGACCAAAACCACATCAATAACCACAAAAATGTCCATTTTGATTCCTGCAGCTTAAAGATCCCTTGTACTCTTACACTTTTCCACCAAAGGATCTCTGGTTGTTGAACTGGTTCTGTTCGGGAACATAAGAATCCTGGTGTTTTCAGCAAAACGTCCCACATTTACACCCTTTTTTAGGGAACCGTGGACACGTCACAGAACACGTCGCCCACAGAGGGGCTGCACAGCGTCAGTAAACATGATAGAAACACCGATCGATGTTCGGTGATAAGACGACGTAGAACTAGACACGCCTACAGCGGTTCCTGCTGAGAACAAACTTTCAGGTTCTGTAACCTATTTTTGTAGGTGGAAAAGCACCAAACGGTTCAAGATTAGGTTTGTGAATCGGAACGGAACCCATTCCCTGTTGGTGGAGAAGCACGTTATGATAGTTATGTCTGTAGGTCTGTATCTTTAGTCAGGAAGCCCAGAAACCACGACCCACAATGTTCAGGCGCCGTTTTTTAAAAGTGTTCATGGTGTTTTCAGGTGAGATCACTTCACTCATTTGGAGTTCTTTTTTGAAGGCTCAGGAACCGGGGGTGGAACCGGGGGTGGAACATTATTGTCATTATTGGCCACTAAAACAATAAGTAATAAACTTATTTGTACATATTTTTCAACCCAAGATTGGCAGATCTAGAACTTGTGAACACAGAACACTGTAACAGTGAATGTTACGTCATTATCTTCACGTTGTTCTTGTTCTGCTCCTTTGACTTCACTTTCTTTGGTCCCGGTGTCTGCAGTTGACTGTTCCGTCGCTGCCTTTAGTCAGTTCTTCTTTGCCGATCTGCCCGCCTTTACTCACCCCCTGGTTTTTACGTAGCTGCCGACTCTTGTCTGTGGTGGTCTTCTGGGAGAACCAGCGCATGATGGTGTCCTCCTCCAGGATCTCCAACTCGTACACAGTCATCAGCACCTGCGGCCGCAGGACAGAACACAGAAACACACCCTGATACACTCTGCGATTAATCAAGTACTTCTGATAACTTTAAGGTATTACTATCGCTGACCTTCACCAGTGCAGGCCACTGAGAATCGTGCTCCAGGAACACCTCCTCCAGAGAGGCAAGGCAATCCATGTGATCCTGCTCGCGCTTCACGTAGTTCTTGAAGACTGGAGCCCACCTCTTCAGCAGCTGCGCAGGAAAATAGATTTACACCGTCACGCGGTTTTATACACGTTACCACGTCTGGGACCGGACGAGGTGTAGGGCTGTGAACGGGCCACAAGCTGGCGATAATATTCACATCATAATTGAATACATGATGCTGTAAAGATACACTGATATGTATCCATATTTATCGCAACCCTTCGAGATATCTTTAGGGGTAGGATTACTGTCGGTGTCGGTTACGGCTGAGGGACGTGTACTCACCGGGAGCAGCAGGGTGGAGTACTGCGCCGGGCTGATCTGAGCGCCGTTCTGCTGGAAAGGGAATTCCAGCACCACTCGAGTAAGAATCTGCATGACCTCCTTCAGTGTGATATTGTACGCGTACCTGCCAGCAAAGGGACAATTACAATTACACACAGTCCAAAAATGGGGCAGCCAGAGGGGCTCAACACACAGGAAACTCGGTGGGTCAGTCTGACATTGACGATTCGAGTTTCACTCTCGGCTGTAGTGACGTAAACCAGGACGGGCTTTATCGATGTACCGGACTGACTCAATAAGGACTCGTGCTGCTGTGTTGGAGCGTGTTTTGTGAGCAAAGTCGCCCAATTTAAGCAGCTGGACGTGGTGGGCAGTGTCCTGTGAGCACTGATGAAGGACTAGAGGATGACCAACACAAATAGAGTGTCCACTTTATCAGACACTCCTACTGAGTGTCTCCACCTTGTAGATGTAAAGTCAGAGACAGAAGCTCATCTGTTTCTGCACAGGTTGTGGTGGTCACAGGACACTGCTCACAGGACGCTGTCGGCTGGATGTTTCTGGTCGGTGGACTGTTCTCGGTCCAGCAGTGACACTGAGGGGTTTAAACACTCCAGCAGCACTGCTGCGTCTGATCCACTCATACCAGCAACACACACTAACACACCACCACCATGTCAGTGTGACTGCAGTGCTGAGAATGACCCACCACCCACATCATATCTGCTCTGTGGTGGTCCTGTGGGGTCCTGATCATTGAAGATCAGAGTGAAAGGAGGAGAATAAAGTATCAGAGAAACAGATGAACTACAGTCTGGAATTATAGAACCACAAAGAGAACCTGACAAACTCAGGGTGTGAAAGCATCTAATTAAACTGGTCCTCCAAGAAAGCAATTTGAACTCAAATACAGGAGATACCCAGCCTGCAGAACTCAAAACCCCTGCTTTCCCATCCTGACTTGAAGTACTTTGGGCCTAAGGGTCTGTTCACGAGCTCATGGTGAATGCAGGAACGAACATGGAGAAGAGGAGAATGAGGATGAGATCTGACGTACTTCAGTGAGTTAATCTCCAGGACCAGATTATCACAACCGATGTTCTCCTCCAAGCCCCTCTGCAGAGTGCCCAGCACCTCGTTCTGAAACACTGAGACAACGAAGGTCAGAATTGAACAGTAGACCATCACAGGCCTGATACTGTGCTTTTACAGCAATGAGCCAAAACATTATGACACTGCTTCTAATACACTGATGTTCCTCCACAAGCCTGTGCAAACCAAATCTGATGTGTTCCGGTTGTGAGGTCGAGCCGCAGTGTCTTAATGTTTTGGCTCATTGGTGTTCCTGTGAACTTTCCCACGTGAAACAAAATCAGCTCGGTACCTCGGACATCATCCAGTTCCGGTGACACCGAGCCGCATCGGGAGTCATCTGGACCATCGCTGGAATCACTCTCAGTGTCACTCTCGGGGTCAGGCTTCAGCACCAGTCCTGGACACACATCAACTCACCCGTCACACCGGGTCACACCCGGCATGAGTGTGTGTGTGTGTGTGTGTGTGTGTGTGTGTGTGTGTGTGTTTTACCCCAAATGCACTGTACCAACTCCTCCTCCTCTGTATCGTCCAGGCTGCTGGTTTTCCACAGGTACCCTCGTCCCTCAGAACCCACCTCTGCTTTGCTAAATGCTGAAGAAAATAATTTAATGAAAGTTTAAATTAAATATAATACCTTAAATTACTAATTAGAACACACACACACACACACACACACACACACACACACACAAACAAACAAACAAACAAACAAACAAACACACACACACGTGCTTCCCCACTACCCTATAAAAAGGCTCTCAGAGGCTACTTTTGGGTCGTGTACCTGTTGGTGCACACAGCACACTCAAACACTTTCTGCCCAGTTCGGGGGGGGGGGGGTCATCATTGGACAGGGAGAAGCAGGATGGTCAGTGAACTGCAGTTCTGACCAAACTGTTTGGTGTTATTGAACCACTGGTTACGTGAGGGCTCACAGTGAACAGGACAGGAACTGTATCATCGAGCATTATGGAAGCTGCTGGACGCCAGCTTCAGCGACTGGACCGACAGGTCCAGCTGAACATCTGTGGGTCAATGTGCTGCAGGACGCTGTACGGAACCTCCATGACTAGAACTAGAAGGGAACTAGAGCCTCCTTTCTGACAGTTTCCCCGATAAAGTCATCCATTACTCTGATACTGTAATTAATTACACAGATCCTCATTACATTCATACACATTCAGTCCATCAGCTCCTGACTGGGGTCTTAGAATGAGTGTGTGTCTGTGTGTTTACCTTTCTGTTTGGTCTTGTCTTTATGAAGAGCAACATCGTTGTCATCACTCATAAACTCATCGTCGTCATCCTCGTCTTCCTCATCTGGGTGGTGCATGGAGACGACTGTGCCCTCGGGCAGAGAAATGCTGGGACCCACGACGACCTGCAGACGAGGTCAGGTTTAGTCGGTTATGAGTCCTGTCTAACACAGCGCTCTCACACACACAAACCCTTCCAGCACAAAGTGGGTGTTTCTAATAAAGTGGCCAGTGAGTGGAGTTCTGTTGACGGTTCTTACGTTGTAAGCGAGCACACACCGCTCATTCAGAGTGACGCCATCTTTCACTTCCGCGCCATCACAGATCAGAGACTGACGAACCGTCACATTGCTGTCGATCCGGACATTGTTCCATATGTACGCTCGGTCCAACATCACTCCATCACCTAGGAAACACAGCAGAGCCAATCGGAGGGGTGAATGAGGAGTGTCTTTCCTCAGACTAGAGCTGAGAACCTGAAATCGGTTAAATCATATTTCACTAACAAGAACCGATTTTATCAATCAGCTCAAAACGAAGCAGTTCCGGCTCCGAGTGTTCCACGAAGGCCTCTCGGTGCTACCGCTCTGATCTGAGGATCACGGGTTCAAATCCCAGGGCTTGCTGTTTTCCATCGGCAGCCTGAGAGAGCGAAATTCGAACCAGCGACCCCAGGATCACAGTGGTAGCGCCTTAGCGCGCTACGTCACTCGGGCGTATTTTAATGATCTAAATTCGTTTAAGACGATGTGATTCCCCTCCCTGACTCGCTGAGCAGTGACTAAAACAGTCTGCTCAAACATCTTTCAGAAGCAAAATGGATCAATGTTGAATCAAACGTTAGATAAACGTTAAAAAAACGTTGAGAAGGGTTAACTGGAAATCTGGTGTTGGGTCAATCTCCTGCCGTGCTTTAGAGGATTTGCTCAGCGTAATGAATTCGTACCGATAACACAGTTGGCCCCGATGACCGTGTTGGATATGCTGCAGTTGGCGCCAATAACGGTGTTCCTGCCGATCAGCACGTTCTCCTCCATCAGGCTGCCGTGTCCCAGACTGACGCCTGGCTCGCGGTACACATTGTGTCGGGAGTGTGTACAGCTCCGCCCCTCGGCATCAGCAAAGTTGGCCTCGGGTGTGATGGGGTAGACCCAGCGGCGGATAAGGTCAGACGACACGGAGTCGTACATCAGCAGGTTGGAGACTCGTGCCCCGTAGCCGTCCTTACTCACGTACATGTGGATCTGATTCCCCAAAATCTGTCAAAACCAGAAATCAGACAGTTTCAGTAACTACACTGCTGATCTTTAATACCGGCTACCGGACTGTGTTTCTGATACAGTTTCAGTAACTACACTGCTGATCTTTAATACCGGCTACCGGACTGTGTTTCTGCCTTATTTCTCAAGATCTTCACTGGAGTTGCTCTTTAAATTAACTGAAGTTAGAAGAGAGTTTTGAGACGGTGCAGTTCTGACCTCCTCGTTGACGAGGATCCCACGAACAAAGTCATTCCTGGTCTGGTAGTCGAAGTTGTCAGTGAACAGCTGAGCCACCTGAGAAACATCCATAAACACGTTCAGTTCTCTCCTGAGATGATGGTACTGAAGCTTTCACACAAACCTCACCTGACCACTCACCTGTGGGGAACAGATACTGATGTGACTGTCCAGCAGGTCGTGATGGATTTCAAACTCATCACTTCCACTGTGGAAAATATTCTGAAACAAGAAGAACTTATAAGACTCTGACCCCCTTTACATTCCTGTGGCTGAATACAGTTAAATTATCACAGCAATGTTCTAGAATCTAGTAGAAAGTCTTCCCTGGACAGTAGAGACAGCTACTCCAACAAAATCAGGACAAACGCTTTATATTATATGGACAAATGTCCCAATACTTTTGTCCATACACTTCATTCTAGATGTTCTACAGCCTTCTTGGTTGTTTTTCAAATGCTTTAATTTGATGGAACGCGCTGCAGTGTGTATGTATGTATGTACCATAGGGAACTGCAGCTTCTTCAGTCCCTGAGTCCGCTGGTAGTGAAGAACACGGTGGCTCTTGCTGTCCACAGCAACAATGATGTCATCTTCATCACAGCGGGTTCTGTGGCCGGGTGAAGACTCCATGAAGATCATCGTCATCACTGAGATGTTCTTCTCTAGTTTACGGCGAAGTCTGAAAGGAGACAAGCATTATTATTATTATTATTATTATTGTTATTATTATTATTGGCAGTTCTTCTCTAAAGGGACTGGACAAGCTGTGTGTACATTTGCACCTCTGTGTCAGCAGTGGGTGCACTTTATAGTAACTGAAAATGTTGTCTCTGTCATTAGGAAGTTCCAGGTTCAATCTTCAATGATGCCACAGCCATCCGTTAGTGACCCCGAATCTCAGAGAACAAAAGTGTGCCTTCCGTCTCTAGGACGGTAGGACTGTCTCCATCCCCACTCAGTGTGGGTGATGCTAGGCAGCACAGGCATTCTCCTACAAGCACGTTAAGCTTGTAGAAGATGTGAAGATGAAAAAATAGTCTCAGACAAAGACCATCATAGCTTTCACCCCCCACCGCCGCCACCACTGATAGCAGTCACGTGGTAGGAGAAATGTTTAAAGTAGTGTGGAAACTGGAAATCGCTAAAATACAAATTTAAAAAGAGAGAAATTTGGGTTAAATCCCGGCAAAAATGTCCCATGTCTCAAATACACCTACTTGTGCTCCTGAAGGGCCTGGGACAGGTCAATGTTGGACACCACATCTCCATAGATCAGCACGAAATCAGAACGAACCAGAGACTTGGCGTCTACGTCCCTCAGGACGTCTCCGAGAGAGCGGTAAAGGTCAGAGGTGATGATGTGGACCGTGTTTGGAGACGTGGGCCGACACCACTTAGACTTTCTGCAAAACAAGACATACAAGCACCTCATCAACAAAAAACCTTGTATCTCCAAAAATGAAACTCTACAACAGAAAAAAAAACAACTTCCTGTAAAATATTTTGACAAAAGTCATTTGTATTTCTATTGGTTCATCATCATGGAGATATGAGGTCTCAGCGTGACAGTAAATATAAGTAACAATATTAACTCCACGACCCAGCAGGGTGTGGGAACGTCTTAGTAAGACCTTGTTTCTGTAGAGTTATCAGTGGTGATCAGGACGTACATAATCCTTCATATACGAACGTTAAAAATTACGTATCACGATACGTCAATACATCAATACTTTCTTACACCTCTACTGATAAACAGCGAGACACAAACTCACAGTAAGTGGTCTTTAATTTTGTTGGACATCCAGCAGCAGAAGACGAAGGTTTCCTGCACTCCTGTGGACGTCAGGAACTCCAGGGTGTAGTCAATCATTGATACGTTGGCCAGGGGCAGCAAAGCCTAAAGAGTAAAGCAGAGAGTAAGAAAAATGGGAAACGACAGCAGGTCCGGTCGAGATGGACGATAACTGCAGGTCCGGTCGAGATGGACGATAACTGCAGGTCCGGTCGAGATGGACGATAACTGCAGGTCCGGTCGAGATGGACGACAACTGCAGGTGTCCAGTTTCATGCTGTTCTTCAGAAGGATTTATGGATCAGATGCATCCTAAACTTAACCTGATTCAGTTCCAATCCTTTGTTTTTACTGCTGAGCTCCTCTAGGACTCACTATACTGCCTTTACCCCACTGTCTTTACCCCACTGTCTGAACCCTACTGTCTGAACCCCACTGTCTGAACCCTACCGCCTTTACCATACTCCCTATACCCTACCGCCTTTAACATACTCCCTATACCCTACCGCCTTTACCATACTCCCTACCGCCTTTACCATACTCCCTATACCCTACCGCCTTTAACATACTCCCTATACCCTACCGCCTTTAACATACTCCCTATACCCTACCGCCTTTACCATACTCCCTATACCCTACCGCCTTTACCATACTCCCTATACCCTACTCCCTTTACACTGCTCCCTATACCCTACTCCCCATACTCCCTATACCCTACTACCTATAGTATACTCCCTATACCCTATTCCCTAAACTGTGAGGTAACCCAGCTCTGTGTTACAGTATAAAGGTGTGAATGTGAACATAAAGCCCCGTTTAAAGGTCGTTTCAGGTGAAATCGGTGTAAAAGGCCGTTTAATGTACAATTTAATGCAGATGTTGTCGTTAGCCGCGGAGCTAACGGAAATCCCGTTGGTTTCTATGGGCCGACGGGCCCGAAGCTAAGCTAGCGGGCGGCTCACCCGCGGCTGCTCTTTGGAGATCGGGAAGAATCTGCGGTTGAAGCTGTCGGCGACCAGAACCGCCTGCAGCGGCTGCGGCTGCTCCTCCTCTGGCTCGGCGCCGCCGCGGCGCTGCTTCCCCGCCTTCCCCGCCATCCTGCGCTCTGAGAGCGGCCACGAGAACTGCTGCAACCTGTACAGCCGGGGGGCGTGTCAGTCCGCCCGTCTGCTCCCTACACCCTATACCCTAAACCCTATACACTACTCCCTACACCCTAGACCCGCCATCCTGCGCTCTGAGCATGGCCACGAGAGCTGCTGCAGCCGGCGGGAGTGTCAATCCGCCCGTCTGCTCCCCACACCCTATACCCTAAACATATACCCTAATCCCTACACCCTAAAACCTATACCTTAATTCCTAAACCCTAAACCCATCCTGTTTTAGGATGGAGACCCGCTCCACATGGTGCAGCCTGGGGATGTGTCAGTCTGCCTGTCTGCTCCCTACACCCTAACCCCTACACGTGCCATCCTGCGCTGAGCGCGGCAACGAGAGCTGCTGCAGCCAGTATAGCCCGGGGGCATGTGAGTCTGCCCGCCTGCTCCCTCTACCCTACATCCTATACCCTAGCCAGTTTTTGTAGGACAGCGACAAGGTTCTGAATCAGATGTTCAGCTACGGGAAGCCAGTGAAGCGAGCAGAGTTTCGTGACAATGTGGGAAAGACGAGCCGTCCCGCTGCATTCTGGATGAAGATTTAGATACATGTACTTGTAGACCAACAGTGATGGTGAGAAGGTGGGACAAAAACTGATCCACATTTGGACATTTGTACGTAGTTCAGTTTCCAGATCACGTTATCTCTGACACACATTGGGGTCAGCTTTTCCAAGTTCATCTCACCCAGAGACTTGGACAAAACCGAGTCCAAATGAGGTCAAGACCAAGACAGGAACAGGACTGGACTCCAGTGCTGCAACACAAACCTGATGTTTACGGGGGCAGTTTAGGTTCTACTGGCATAAGACCATTGCCTGCTGAATAGACATTAGGCCCTGTGACCCCTGGATCGCCACCGGCATTCAATCAGATGCTTCAAAACGACCACAATGACCAAGAACCTCAGTTATATACGCAGAAATGTCAATAACAAATGTCTTTAATTCCAAAACATTGAATCTCCTTTAATCAACTGCATGGCTCATTGCAACAGGTTAAGATATCAGCATGAATATTTACAGCAAATTCACAGCTCATAGTGTTCTTCTACATACAGAAGTATGTGGAGCAGTTCCACCAATCAGAGGGTCCATGTGAGAAAGGTCAGGACAGTCCTATAATCAGCGCATGCAGGTTATAGAGTTGGTTATACAACAACAGTGTTTCTGTTAAACATCAGGATTGATAAGAGTCGAATGGACTGATTAACTGAATGGAATGAAGTACATGTGAATATACTGACTTCTGGGGCAGATTTACTAGAAGTGGGCGTGGCTACACACTTTAAATCTGGCAGCACATTGTACTACTTACACTCATCACCAAAAACAGCTTTACCAAGAAGGACGTGTGGGACTGCAGTTCTGTTGTGAAGGAAGATGAAGGTGATCAGGGTCAATAACTGATGATAACTGTAGTCTGATCTGATCAATATTTATTGATCTACTCATACAGAAGTGGTGTCTCTCAGTACCTGAATCATGTGCAGTCTCACAACATCAAACCTACCCACCAGGTTTCATTCCTTTTGGCTGATTCCTTCTGGGTGCAACTATTTTGATGATGAGTGTAATAAAGTCCCCGACGTTTGAGCTTTAGTTCCTATAAATACAGATATATAAAAGCTACAGGTGAGCGGACGACCTTTTGACCTTTATACAAACTCTCTTAACCCCTTCAACTCCACAGAACCTCCGATGGTTCCTGTTTCGTCCCCGTCTGGTATAACGTGGGGACACCATGTGGGGTAAAGGGCGAAACGGCGGTTTAGTAAACAGTAAATCTGCCCCTCTGTGTTTCACGGCTGGTGGTGGTGATGACTTGAGGTAGCTTGATAACAGTTCCGCCTCAGTTTTACGACGTCAGTCTGATGTAAAAATGACACACGAACACAATAGAAAACAGCGTGGCTGACTGTGTGCGAAGGCCAAAGCCTCGGAGCTTCTGGAACTCTGGCAGCATGCTCAGGAGAGTGTGTGGGTGTGTGTTCCCGCCACACTCTCGGTCCGTGTGCACAGTGTTGAGGTGATGTGTGTGAGATACGGGTGTGTATCCATCACTGCACCACGAGTGAAAGGCAAGAAGGATTCTGGAAGACTAAAGAGTTCATAAACTCAGGTCTGCACTTCAGAGCTGGACGATACGAACGCAATACGAAAGTTTTCTAACCACGCTTTCAGCTGCACCCACCACCGATGTGTGTATCGTGTCCGTTTGTTACTCTGATCCTGAGATAAGAAGCCTAGAACACGGATCTCGGGTTCTAAGAGCTGATAAATAGTAATTATGCAATAAAATGTTGAGTTAAATGACCTATGACCAGTTGAGTTGAGCTGGTCATCCAGCTCTGACCAGTTGAGTTGAGCTGGTCTAGCTGGTCATCCAGCTCTGACCAGTTGAGTTGAGCTGGTCGAGCTGGTTTAAATCTAATCTTCTGGGATTATATCCTGAAGCTGGTGTGACTTTTTGGTGGGTCTGTCCTGATGGTCTGATGAGAATCTGAACCGAGTATCTGAGTTATGGACCTTAATATTCAGGATTCATTAATGTTATTAATGAAAACACCACTGTCTGAGGGAACGCAGGTGGGAGCGGGTTTGTGCTTGGCTTTATTTGGGGTATCAGGCCACGCCGTGTGATACTGTACGACTGTCAGTCATCTCTGTGCTTAGATAATAAGATTTACTCCCTAAAATAAACACTGTTACATCATATATCATATTATAATCAGCCATATTTTATGGTATTATGATCAATTTTGTTATTGTCATACAATAGATCACCCTGAACACACCACAGAGCAGATATGATGTGGGTGGTGGGTCATTCTCAGCACTGCAGTCACACTGACATGGTGGTGGTGTGTTAGTGTGTGTTGCTGGTACGAGTGGATCAGACGCAGCAGTGCTGCTGGAGTGTTTAAACACTGTGTCCACTCACTGTCCACTCTATTAGACACTCCTACCGAGTGTCTCCACCTTGTAGATGTAAAGTCAGAGACAGAAGCTCATCTGTTTCTGCACAGTTTGTGTTGGTCGTCCTCTAGTCCTTCATCAGTGCTCACAGGACGCTGCTCACAGGACGCTGTCGGCTGGACGTTTCTGGTTGGTGGACTGTTCTCGCTCCAGCAGAGACACTGAGGGGCTTAAACACTCCAGCAGCACTGCTGTGTGTGATCCACTCGTACCAGCGCAACACACACTAACACACCACCACCATGTCAGTGTGACTGCAGTGCTGAGAATGACCCACCACCCACATCATATCTGCTCTGTGGTGGTCCTGTGGGGTCCTGGAGGTGAAGGCAGGTTTGAGTAGAACCTATCGGAGTGATTATCGATGTGGTCGTAGCCTCAGGGCTCCAGGGTTCAGCTACTGAAGAAAATTAATTTGCATATCGTCCAGCTCTAATGCACAGAATATTATTAAACACCACAGATGCACCACTTCCCCAGCTCACCCAGTTCACCCAGCAGGCTTCAGGGTGGACCTGACATGCAAGTGTGTGTATGTGTGTGTGTGTGTGTGTGTGTGAGTGTGGAACAAGCACCGTTAAAGATGAAGAATTTTAAAATCCACAGACTGAACACACGCGGGAACAGTCTACTCGTGCTGTCTGGAGTGGCTCTGCACAAAACAGGGGGTAAACGTCTACCAGGTTCCACCACAGCTGTACTCTTCTGGGGGCTGCACTGAACTGCCTTTTCTTCCTAGAGATGTTTTAGTGGCTCCAACTATCATCTGTATCCTCCCTGTGATTCAGCTTCTGAAACAACAACCCAAAAAAATAGCTGCACCCAGATGGAGCTGTAGAGGTTCCTAATGGAGGTGCTGGTCCATTTTTGGCTTCATAGACCAGCATCAAGGTTCTAAATCTGATGTTCAGCTACAGGAAGCCAATGAAGGGAACGTATCACTGGAGTGTGTGTTCAGAAAAGGTAGAACCACTGGATGCAGAACCTCATTAACGTAACATTGGTCTGTTAAAGTGTCTGTAATGAAGATCAAAGGTGATCTGCACCCACACATCACACCAGACCTTCTGGATACAGGACAACAAACCGCTGACCACGGTGTCTCCACACACGGATTCGTTGGTCATCTCCACCGAGTCTAAAGCAGAACTTCTAACTGCAGATGAAAAAGTGGGTTCCTTCTGGGTGCAGCATTTTTTTGAGCATCGGCTGAAAACTGAAGCCCCGCCTACCCTGACTGGATAACAGAGGACAAACACGCAAGTGAGCGACTCCAGAGGTCCACAAAGTAAGTTCCCTTTTTACCTTCTGGACCAGCTTCACACCCTAGTCCCTCAAAGAAGTTCAAATCCCACCTCACTACAGTGTGACCCCCTCCCCCCACCAGCCCCCCTCTCCCGAGTCTACACGGTGAATAATCCCATCCAGCTCAGCTGGTGTGACCACGGCTCGCGGCCGTTAGGACTCGTCCAGCTGCTGAGCGATGAACTCCTGAATGCACTTCCGGTACTGCTGCTCGGTGTGACTCTGAGAGTGGACGTAATGACCCGACTGACCCAGAGACCCCTCCGACTCCTTCAGCTCCTCGTTCATCTTCGCCAGACGCAACCTGAAACAACGAGAGAGAGTAAGGTCAGAAGAGACTCATTGGCCATTATATTGGAAACACCTACTACATACCAAGCATATTCACATGAATGCAATCAGACACACACACAGCGTCAGCAAGCTGCACAGAAATGTTCTGACAAACAGATTGGGACGCTCTGAACCCTCCGTAATCCAACGGTCACCAGGCCCAGTGTTAAGCGTGGACGAGTGGGGTATAAACCCCTGCATGATGGGGTTCTCTGAAGTGCTGATGGAGCTCCATACAATCATCCAAAATCATTACCTGCTTCCCTGATGTTTTTACTCTAACAGGGCTGTATGCAATCAAATCCTCCTCACGGCAATGTTCCAACACCTACAGTAAAGCTTTGCAAGAAGAGCAGATGCTGTTACTGCAGCAAAGGTGTGTGTGTGTGTGTGTGTGTTAACATACAGGGTGACGATGTCAGCATTGGCTGCCTCCACAGCGATGGACAGAGGTGTCCGACCGTCTACGTCCACTGCCCCCTGCTGGGCACCGCGCTTCAGAAACAAACACACCTGCCTAAAACAGCAAAACAGAGACAGTGTGGGTCTGCAGTTCTGTAGTGAAGGAAGATGAAGGTGATCAGGATCAATAACTGATGATAACTGTATCTGATCTGATCAATATTTATTGATCTACTCATACAGAAGTGGTGTCTCTCAGGACGGCGTTGGGTTTAACGCAACACGCCAGACGTCTCTGCATGGAGGTGTAGAGGTTCCTAATGGTGTCCTGTGATGATCCATCTCATGCAGCTTGAATGTTCTCACTCAGTTCTGCAGATGGTGTGGTAGGGGTGGAGCATTGATAGAGCGTCCAATAGCGTCCACACATTTTCAATCAGGGACAGGTCTGGAGATGAGACCGACCATGGCGTAGTATCTGTGTCTTCAAGACGAGATCTTGAGACGGCAGCAGTGTGTGGACGAGCGTCGTCCTGTTGGAATAGAGCACTAGAGTGTGTCCAGAAAAGGTAGAACCACTGGTTGCAGAACCTCATTACCGTAACGTTGGTCTGTTAAAAAGTGTAATGAAGACCAAAGGTGATCTGACATCCTTGAGAACTCACTGGTCAATCCATCTGCTGAAACACAGAACCTTGGTGTAGTAGTGGATGACCAGTTATCGTTCTCGGCTCATGTTGCAAACCTGACTCTGTCCTGCAGATGTTCTTCTTCACAACATCAGGAGAATTCGACCTTTTCTGACTAGAGAGGAGCTCAGGTGCTTGTTCAGTCTCTTGTCATGTCAAGACTTGAACTGCAGCTCCCTTCTAACTGACCTTCTTATGAGGATCATCAGACCCTTCAGCTGATCCAGAATGCAGCAGCGCAGCTCGTCTTCAATGTTCCTAAATTCAGTCACGTAACTCCTCTGCTGCGTTCCCTTCATTGGTCTCCTGTAGCTGAACGACAGATTGAGAACCTCGATGCTGACCTACAAAGCCAAAAACGGACCAGCCCCTCCATACATGATGGTAATGGTCAAAACTCCAGCTGTACCAAGAGCCCTTCCAGCTTCAAGTACAGCTTGGCTTGACCCACCGTCCCTCAGAACACAAGGAGAACATGCATCCAGAGGTCCGAACAGCTGAGTCCCTCACTGTCTTCAAACGCAGACTGAAGACTCAGATGTTTCAGGAGGATTTAACTCCATAAAGACATTTGTTTCAACAGGATCTAATCGTGAGGAACCTCTAGATTCCAGCCTCGTCTACTTGTTAAGGATATTCTGAGTGAAGAGCAAAGCACTGTTGAAAATCGTCTGGATACGGGCGTCTGATAAACACCGTAAATGTAAATGAAAATTGTACAACATTGTTCCTCACCATGACACCAGACCCTCTGGACATATGATGAGTGACAACAAACCGTTGACCTTGGCGCTGACCATAGGCGTCCACACACAGATTCGTTGATCGTCTCCACCGAGACAGAGGACTTGATCTGCTGCCGTTCTGATTGACTCAGTCTTTGGCGCTGTTGTTGTGGTGTTAAGGGCAGCTGTCGTAATGGTGTGTGTGCATGTAGTCCTCGGCCGATGGTGCTGCTCTAACAGGACTGAGGACTGAATGTCGGCGATCGCCGCTGCCGGGTCACTCGCTGCATTTTGGACGATCCGTCGGTTCTCCCTCTCTGTGGTTCATGTAGGTCTCCCAGGATTAAGCCCCCATATATACAACATACACCGCAAATCTTAGGTTGGTTCTGTGTGAATGAGTGTGTGTGTGTGTGTGTGTGTTACCCCGTATGTCCCAGTATGGTAGCATGGTGTAGGGCTGCTCTGCCACGAGTGTCCGCCTGATCCACGTTGGCCGAATTCTGCAGCAGAAACTCACAGGTGACCAGAGAACCCTGCAATCAAACACACACAGCTATGTGTTCCGGGTCGGTGACCGACTTTACACTCGTTATCAAATCAGTTACGTTTAACTGGGGTTACTTTCAATCAGAGACATGATCAACGTGCACGTCCAGCAGAGGGCAGTAAGAGCTCTACACTTCGGTTCGTGTGGTTCCAGCTCACCCCCTGGACAGCCTGCATCAGCGGCGTACGGTTCTGGTCCTCCCCGTTGACCCAGTTGGCATCGGCTCCGAGGGCGAAGGCCTCGGCCATGTCGGGCAGGCTGGAGGCGCAGGAGGCCCAGTAGAGCAGCAGACCCGGACACGGCTCGGTCAGCTCGGAGAACGTGTGCGGAGAGTCGTGGCGAGTCAGCGGTACCGGAGACTCCTCCTGCAGCTCTGAAACGTGAGGATCATTGTTATTTTATGATTTGAATGTACCGACGCTGCTGCTCTCTGGGTTAATGCTGTACGATCTGGGGTCAAAGGTCACACCTGGCTCACTCAGGCTGCTGCTGGACGGCGTGGAGGCCAGCATCTCTCGGCTGCCGTCGGCGCTGTTCTGGATGCCGCTGTCTGCGCTCCTCACTGCGACAAACATCACCAAACATCAGGACACACCTGCACTCGGATCAGCCGTAACATTAACACCGCATTCCACACAACACCGTTCACTGCTCCACAGCTTAATGATGAGAGAAGCTGAAGCCCACCACTCCACCCCTCTAACCCTCCACCACTCCACCACTCCACCCCTCTAACCCTCCACCACTCCACCCCTCTAACCCTCCACCACTCCACCTTCCTCCCCTCCACCACTCCACCCCTCTAACCCTCCACCACTCCACCCCTCTAACCCTCCACCACTCCACCCCT
>CM067524.1:318153-470653 GCA_034509495.1 Acestrorhynchus altus
CAACTAACCACAACTAACCACAACTAACCACTACTAACCCTGACTAACCCCTACTAAGCATACCTAACCCCTACTAACCCCCACTAACCCTGACTAACCCTTACCAACCATAACTAACCCCTACTAACTATAATTAGCCCCAACTAACCACTACTAACCCCAAGTAACCCCTACTAACCATAACTAACCCCTACTAACCATAACTAACCACTACTAACCCCAAGTAACCCCTACTAACCATAACTAACCCCAACTAACCACTACTAACCCCAAGTAACCCCTACTAACCCAAACTAATCACTACAAACCCAAACTAATCACTACAAACCCAAACTAATCACTACAAACCCAAACTAACCCCTACTAACCACTACTAACCCTGACTAACCCCTACTAACCATAACTATCCCCTAACCATAACTAACCCGAACTAAACCCAACTAACCCCTATTAACCATAACTAACCCCTACTAACCATAACTAACCCCTTCTAACCCCAACACTAACACAGCCGTTCTGTACACGGTGTAAATCATTCTGGATAAACAGACCAAATGACCCCAACTAACACCTACTAACCATAACTAACCATAACCCCAACTAACCATAACTAACCCCAACTAACCCCTAATCCCAACTAACCATAACGAATCCCTACTAACCATAACTAACCCCAACTAACCACAACTAACCCCAACTAACCATAACTAACCCCAACTAACCACAACTAACCCCAAATAACCCCAACTAAGCCTAACCCCAACTAACCATAACCCCAACTAACCCCAACTAACCATAACTAACCCCAACTAACCACAAATAACCCCAACTAACCCTAAATAACCCCAACTAACCCTAAATAACCCCAACTAAGCCTAACCCCAACTAACCCTAAATAACCCCAACTAACCCCAACTAACACAAACACAGCTGTTCTGTACACGGTGTAAATCATTCTGGATAAACAGATCAAACGAAACCCTAACTAACCCCAACTAACCATAACTAACCCTATCTAAGTCTAACTAACCCCAACTAACTATAACCCCAAATAACCCCAACTAACCCCAACCCCGACAGAAAGCTGCTGGTTCAGCCTGCCATCCGCCGGGCCGAGTACATCCTCTGCATTCGTTCCGTTTTCTTCCTCCCCGAGAAGAACGAGAAGAGTAATAACGGATGAGCTCAGCGTTATTTTCTATGTAGACGTGAGCCGATAACGCTCGTGATGAATCATCGTTTCGTTGCTATGTTTAGACGAGCGGAGCGAGATTTATGAGGCGTACAGATGAGACGGCAGTAACAGAGTGAGGTTGCAAAACAGGCCCGGAATGTGTTTACGTGTCCCGCGCCGGAGACGTGCCACTCGGAGGGGGTGAGAACAGGCTGAGACACAACATTCATTAAAGAAGGGGAAAATAATTAGAGAACAATGCACTACACGCTCCATCAGTGAGACAGCACTCGGATTGAGAAATGACTTCGCCCTGACGGTTCTCCACCTAACCAAGCTATGCTGTGGGTTCATCTTCATCGCCGTCTTCATCATCACGCCAAGCTTCAGATCAATGACAGGCTTTCAGCTCTTCTCACTGATGGACGTTTCTCCAGCTAGATGCCACCCTGGCAAGAGGGAAGCATCCAGGCCTGAGGCTGAATCAGTGGTTTCAATCATTACCAACCTCCAAGACCAACAGTGTGGCGGTGAATCATTCAGTAGAACCGAACCTCTGTGAACTGGGGGGACGAGGGAGGGGGAGGACGTCACTGCTGCCTCCTTTCATAAGATGCAGATTTAACACCACATGAACTTCTTGTTTTTACACAGTAACGTTATATTCTCTTTAAACCAGGATATATTCTGTGTTAGTGTGTGTTGATGGTACGAGTGGATCAGACACAGCAGTGCTGCTGGAGTGTTTAAACACTGTGTCCATTCACTGTCCACTCTATCAGACACTCCTACCAAGTGTCTCCACCTTGTAGATGTAAAGTTAGAGACAGAAGCTCATCTGTTTCTGCACAGTTTGTGTTGGTCGTCCTCTAGTCCTTCATCAGTGCTCACAGGACGCTGCCCACAGGACGCTGTTGGCTGGAGGTTTCTGGATGGTGGACTGTTCTCGGTCCAGCAGTGACACTGAGGGGTTTAAACACTCCAGCAGCTCTGCTGTGTCTCATACACTCGTACCAGCAACACACACTAACACACCACCACCATGTCAGTGTGACTGCAGTGCTGAGAATGACCCACCACCCACATCATATCTGCTCTGTGGTGGTCCTGTGGGGTCCTGAACATTGAAGATCAGGGTGAAAGGAGGAGAATAATGTCTGCAGTGATGCTCATAATGATGTGCTTCAACTGTGTTTGATGGACTAAAGTACCTTCTGAACCAAATATACACTTGTAGCTCTTCTGCTGGCAACCACATCCAAAGCACTGCCTTCGTCCACAAAATAGCTGACATCAGCGATGTGAACGCCAACTTCAAAGTTTCCTAAAAAACACAGAACATCAGAGCTACATTTCATTTCTCACGAAACAGAAAAACAGATGTTTGATAGAGATTCATGGAAGCTGACAGACTCACCATCTGGAAGCAGCTTACAGGACAGGGCGTCGTCCAAGTCTCGGGCGGTGGCCGGGTCAATCGTAAATATACACTCCTCCCTACAACATGGAGAAAACGTGCATTTAACCAGATGACCGAATGGAGTCGGTCCATATTTACCTGAAATTAAAGGTACCAGACCGAAGTTTGTCCTCCTTTGCTGCTCTAACAGCGTCTACGTGTGTAGGAAGGCTTTACCCTGGATATTGGATCATTGCTGTGAGAAGGATTTGATTGCATTCAGGCAGATAAGAGCATCAGTGATACCAATTCAACCCTGAAACACTGGATGGTCGTCCTTCATTCCAGAGAACCCGTGAGCCCAGTTGTGGGGAGCCTGTGCTTCGGCCCATGATCTTCAACCCTACTCCTGGAGACCTAGGCTCCGACAAACTTTGGATCCACCTCAACTAATTACTGCCTTCACCAGCTTTGACTGGCTGGAGTTGAAACCAGCAGGAAGGCTGCTCTCCAGGAAGGTCCGACACCACTGCCTTACACTGGTGTTCTCAAAGATGCTCCAGAGCATCCCAGTCTACTGGTCAGAGCTCTCAGAGATTATAAAAGCCTCGTGTTTGTGTGTCAAGTGTATAAATGCATCTTAAAGTAAAGTAGGCAAACTCAGCATCTGTCTGGATCCTTTGGGACAGTATAGACATAAAAACAACAAAGAAAGACAAGAAGAAACACAGAGACGTCCTAATAGAACGAAGAACAACAACGCAAGGACTCCGATTTATTAGTTCTTCAGACTCTGATTTACCTCAGGTCTCTTCTTTTGGAGAGCTCTTCAGCTGGGATGGACCATGGAAGGTTCTTTGGCAGGCAGCCCAAGGCTTCTTCTGCAAACTCTGAGAAATCGACATCATACTCCATCAGGATACCTTCTGTTTCCGGCTCGATTTCACCTGCCTGCCCCAGTGACTTAGCCAGTCGCCTACATTGAGTGACAAAGAACAAAAGTGAACCCAGTTATACTTGATCGGTTTCATCACAAATTCAATCCCAATTCAGGCGACATACCCTTCTGCAAAGGTGTTGTCAGAAGGCCAATGGGTTATCCTGCAGATAAAGAGGGTGTTCGTGTAATCTCCAGGCCGGGAGACAAAGTCTGCAGGGCAGTCGACCAACGGCACGTTGACTCTCGGTACCCGGTGGTCCACAGGTGAGAACATGGCGAAGGGCTTGTCTGGGAGGAACTTAATAAATCCTGAAGCTGCTCTCGAGTGCTTTTCCTCAACGATGTAAACAACCTGAAACGTGGACATGCAGGACTCTCAATGAGCTTTTTCATTCAAAAGCTACACAATCATCAAAAATTGTACAAAATACTACGGAACTGCTACATAGTACATACCACTATGGAACTACAAAACCCAACCCCTAAAAACTGCCTCGTAGCATTATCCCCCCTCATCCAAACATTACAGCTGGTGCGGTCAGGCAGGTCACACTCTCTCGACATGCACCAAACCAGGCTCGTTCATCAGACTGCCTTGTAGAGAGGTCTGATTCACCACTCCACAGAACACATTTCCAGAAGGGAACGAGGAGGAGAACCCAAACACCTGAGCTCTTTACCTTTCCAGTCCTCTGAATTGTCCTCTCTGCAGAGGAGCCAGGGGTGCTGCATTTATCGACACCTTCTCCAAGCTTCGGGGTGGTGGGAACTGAAAGACATAGGCAAGAACTGAATGAAGCCAATCACCAAACAGCGTCTGCATTCTACAATCAACGGGACGGGGCTCTTCTTACACTGTTACGTTTTCGTTTTTGGGGTTTGTTCCGTTTAAGAGCACAATGGGATTCAAAAGAGCAGAGCAGGGAACAGTCCTGCAGTTGGTGTTAATCATAGGATCCTTGGTAAGTAACGCTCACGTCCAGTGTTCACACTTTGATCTGAATCGTAAATTGATCGATTGTCAGCTGGAGTGAAAGAAAGGAGTCGTTTGAGGCCGTAAGACTGATGGATTAGGGCGTCTCTGTTCTGCCAGAAGAACGGCTCATTCATTCCTCCAACACAATCACGCCTTTCAGCTCGTCCTACAGTTTTTGACAGGCCTGACCAGAGCCGACGCTGAGGAATCTCCCCCTCTGTTGTGCTTTACTGCCTTTAATGATTTAATCTGTGGATATTTTTGGAAGGCAGGTACGAACAAATACGTCTGGATTTTATAGACGACACGAAACAAACACAACCTTTGACTGTTTAGTCACCAGTGAGTGACTTCACACTGACATCAGCTGTGCAATCAGTGAAACCCAGCTGAGCGGCACTGCGGTCAGAAAGTGACCTTCCTGAGCCACGCCGCTGACTGCAGGGACGTTCAGAAACCTTTGGACAGATGAGTCAGTGTAGAGTTGAGCTCATTCATAGATCTTCTGAGCTCTATAAACAGTAGAGTGTACAGCGAGTAAACTGTTTTTCAGAAACCTTGTAGTCAAGACCATCAGAGGACAGTCCTGGTCAAGACTGACACCAAATCCGGTCAAATAGCAGACAAGTCCATGTGTAGACAAAGAGCAGAGACTCCCATTCGAGGTCAATACTTTGTACTAATGTAAGTCTTGGTCTTGAATGAACTTCCAGAGAGAACCTGAACCAAGACTAAAACTCTGTAGGAGTTTAATCCGAGACACGATCAAGACCAGGATAGACGACTAAGAGGACAAGACTTTGCTGCAGTTCACTTAAGTCAAGAACAAGTCTCGGAGAGGTCGAGTCTGAGTCGTGAACTTGTAATAGTCGAGACCTTGTAGCAGTAGAGTACGAGTCAAGACGAAGGATAAGAAGTGGTAGGTCCGAGTAAAGACAAAGATACTGTAGAAGTTAAGTCAGAGTCAAGAACAAGGCCAGGACACAGAATCAATTCCAAGACTTTGCAATTCAAGTCTTAAATGGCCACATAATGTCCCCTGACAGTGGACAAGCTGGGACACTGGTAGGACTTTAAGTTTAACTTCCCTGAAATGCATGTTTTAGATCATTCACTGGACCTGAACTTTTGGAGAGATGTTTTTATTCTGCCGTTTTAATCTTGATCATCTGCCGCCGACTGTTACTGAGGAGCATTTCTGAGCTGTTTCTCGCTGTAATTCGTGGTGAATTCTGTCCTGAGCTCTGATGTTTAAATAATTTGTGTTGAAATACAGCAGCGATCCGACAGAGATTTCAGTGCATTAGTGATTCTGCCCCAACTTACATCACCCCTAACAGGACTGAGGGAACCTCCAACCCTGTCCCTGGAGATCTACCATCCTACAGACTTTAAACCGATCCCGAACGGGGTACGTTAGAGCCGACACCTGCAGGAAGGAGCTCTGCGAGAGGGCTGGAGAACCCTGCTGTAGCGTCTGTTAGTGTGTCCTCTAAAACTGAAGCTTCAGAACAGAGTGTTGGTACCTTTATCCTGAAGACTGACAGACTGCATTTTACTCAGCAGTTCCTCATTCTCGCTGTACTGAGCCTCCACAATGACGTCTGGCCCACAGCAGCTCCCTGGACCTTCCAGACCTGCTGGACCTTTTCCTGCTGGGGTCTGCATACCCTCCTCTCCATTCACCACCTGAAACACAAACACCACACTGAACATTTACGCCGTGTCCAGAATAAACCACACAGCAGACGTCGGAGAAAACGTTCTGCATCAATCAGTGACAAACGTTTGATTCTTCTCCGTTTCTTCTCCACTGCGAGGATTAATGGCAACATCGGATGATTGTATGATTGTGTCGAGTCGAAGTCGGTCGGAAAATCAGACGCGGCGTTTGAACTGTGATACCGTTAACCTTTTGAGGTGATCAATAAATCCAATTCGCTAACCCTGCGTGAGACTGCACCTGTCCACTGGTATTCTGGTCCACTCCTCACAAACAAACCACTCAAGCCATCTCAGGTTTGAAGGGTATGTTCTCCAGGCGGCAGGTTTCTGCTCCGTCCACAGATGTTTAGATCAGGACTTATAGAAGATCACTAGAGTCGACGTGCTTTACTGTTCACTCGGAAAATATCCTTACACAGTTTGAAGAGACTAGAATCCAGAGATTCCTCAAACTTAGACGCCGAAAACAAATGTCAGGTTGGAGACTTTGATCTCCGTCAGATCCCACCGACAAGGATGAGTTAAAGTGGAACGACCGCTTTAAACAAAGCCTAAAACAAAGGCGTTTGGAACCATAATCATGTTTAATAACAGATCTGTTTACTTTTAAATAGAAACTGGGATTTTAATCTATAAACCGGAGTTTCAATTTACTAATATTATTGACAAAATGAAGAAATATGAAGTCAAATTGAACGTTCAGATGTTTATCTGAAGGAAAATTAGTCGATTCGATTATTCGACTCATCGATAAACTAGTCGATAGATTAACCGATAGAGAAATAGACCTTGAAAAGTGCTAATCTGCATTGTTTATGATCAGCTGTAAAATGCAGTTTAACAAACCCGTTTCTGTAATTATTAACTCTGTCAGAACATTTGAGAACTGAATTTTGGAGAACACCAGATTCTTCGTAGGTTTTCCAAAACGGGTGGGTAGGACGGCCCTCCCTCTCCCCCATCACTGCACAAGCATGCTGTTAGCTGTGCTAATGGAACTGCAGTAGCAGTTCGTGTTCTCCTCCAAGCGTGTTGAGCTTCAGTGGTGTTCTGTTCGCAGCAATTTCAGATGATGTGTTGGAGCTGGTTCACGTGTTCTTCACATGGGGGGGGGTTCTAGACAGTGGGAGGTCTGGGAAAGACTTAACAGGGGAAATAACTTTAATGCACTGAAAAATCAAAGGCAGTTGTGCGGAGGTTTCAGGTGTTATCTTTAGAATTCCTGAATCATCGCTTGGCTGGAATAAACCCATCATCATCAGAACTCTGTCCAAAGCCTTTTTTTAATATCAATCATATCTCGGAGCGATTAAAACAGAGATGGAGATGTTTAAATAGCTCCCCCCTCCTCCATCTCACCCGTATGAGTCAGCTCACCTTAAACGACTCTACAGTTCGGCACGGCGGCCTGCGTTCCTGCCTGTGGGCTGCAGGAGAGTCGCTCTGCTGCTGCTTTAATTACTCTGCTCACACTGCTTATTTACAAAACCTCTCCTTGATAGAACCTGCCCCGCAGCACTCTCTCTCTCACACACACACACACACACACACACACACACACACACACACACACACACACACACACACAGCTGACAGGTCGGATGCGTTTGTGGAGAGTTAGTGATGAAGCTATGAAACATCAACTCTTAGAACCTGAGGTCCAGTTTCTCGCCGTTTTCTAGGACAAAGTACTAGATCAACACACAGACGTGATAACCGTGGTCTGATCGCCGTGTGACGATTTATCCGTGAATAAAAACGTGATTTCAGAGAAGGGCTCCTTTAAACCCGTAACTTGGCCTGTTGAGACGTTTTTGATTGAAAGAGCTTTAGAGTTCAGTAAATGTGACTCTTCATCCTCTACATTCAACAAATGTTCAGTTTACAGCCTATAAAATGTTTTGAAACTCAATGATTAGCATTTTCTTCAAGAATAAAAACCTCAAAATGTGCCGTTTCTGTGATTATTGGTAGATTTGTTCAATAAAATTTGATTTATTCTCCGACAGCTGACCAATCATGGACCGATTAGGAAAATCAGGAAAAGTGTCATATCAATTTGGAACGTGGTGAAGAGGAGAGCGAGAGGGGAGGGGCTCTCTTTCTTTGCTCACACAGTGTTCAAATTTCAGAATAAAAGTCCTGAAGGGATAATCCTGATACATACATAAATAATAAATTAAACAGGTTGTCAAGCCTTTTGAAGAAATTATTATTGCAATTCTTGTCAATCTGATCATAAATCAACTTTAAATGCATTTTTCAGCTAAAAAAATTTTTTTTTTTATCTCATCCTTATCTCAGGATTTAGATAAAGGATGCAGCTGAGATGAGGATGAGATAAAAAAAACAAGTAAATTTATCAAAACATGATCAAATTCATACAAATATTTAAATTATGTTAACGTTTACAGCTCATATGAAGACTCCTGAACAGAATATCTTGGAATGTGCGTCTCCAATAAACACGTTTCTAAAGCTTCGGTGAATAAAAATTCGTCAAACTACAAAAACAAAATCGGCCTCGGCACCTTTAGTGGGACGTTTACGTATTATTTGTAAGGATTAGAGTCACAGGGACATTTACATTAATAAATAATTTCTTTCATTTCATAAAGAACTCGTTTCCTTTGGCCAATTTCACGGTGTTCTTTTTTTGGTCCCTTCTCGTGGTACGTCCACGGAGAACCCTGGGTTAACAGTGTGTTTTCAGCAGCGGTTGGAGGAGATGTGGTGAAGCCTCTTCACATTTCTCAGAAGAAGACAGTGCTACCCTCCACCCTCACAGTGCCGTAGGGACGTTGTAGACAGTGGGGGACTGAAAATCACCAATACGAGGGCGAACTTGCTTCAATGAACTCGATTGAAAGTGACACTGAGCCGTCCCTGATGCGGTCAATACTTAAAGTACCTAAAGTGAAAGCAGGGTCACTCCTGTCACAGGACTGACCGTCTAAGCTCCCAGGAGATCAGAGGGAGGTGGGCGGATGAGTGAGGGTGCTGTCTGTGCTGGAACAGGACGAAAGCACTTCCCGGGATCAGATCAGTGACTGCGCAACACTTATCCAGGAGTGATTAGAGCGCTGATTTGATTACATAAAGCAGGAACTAAAACGCTCCACAGAGCGCCAAAGCAGGTCATTCCTACCCGTGGTCATCAAACTCTTCCCTCAACGGGTGATCACTAAGGACCACTGTGGTCCATCTGTGCAGTTAAATGTATTTCTGCTCTTTGTGCAATAACACAAGCAGTCATATTTATTTATTTGGCAGCCAGAAGAACTTTCACACGTATACATTACACTGTGTTCTTTTTCACAAACGGACGCAACTGTAATAATTGGAATTTCCCTCTGAGATAAAGTATTTCTCACGGAGCGTCAACCAGATCAGAGCTTTCATTAGCACACGGAGCGTCAACCAGATCAGAGCTTTCGTTAGCACACGGAGCGTCAACCAGCTCAGAGCTTTCGTTAGCACACGGAGCGTCAACCAGATCAGAGCTTTCATTAGCACACGGAGCGTCAACCACATCAGGCGAACACACTGACAAACACATTGCTAGCTGTGATTGGTTCTTTGGCCAATCTGACATCAGATGGTCCAAATTTAGTTCCATCTAACTTAAACCCAAGGGACGAAGTCTACAGAACAACAATCTGAGAAATCTGTCCTCAGGGAGGACCAACATCCTCAACATTCTCTTCGTTTACAGTAGATTCATCACAGAGCTACAGATAATGGAAGAGAATCATGAGACAAAAGACAAGAAAGGGGCTTTAGAGAAAACAAAACTGTCCCTTCCAGACAAATACCTTCCAGAGGTCCGGAGGTTGAAGCTTCACCACCACCACGTCTCCGTTCAGAGCTCGGTTCCGGGCCTCAATGCCGTCCAAGAAAATATCGGCTGATCCATCCTGAAATAAACGAATTCGTCTCTCTTAAAAGACTGTTCATTAGACGTGTATCTCAGATCAGTTTAATAAACAGTTCGGTACTTACAGGAGACGGAATGAATGCTTCATGATATTTCTTTGGATTAATTCTCAGCGAACCCTGAGAACACAAGGAGGATCAGAGATCAATCATCTGGACTTCCAGGCTCAAAAAGAGCTTTCACACTGGATCACGTTACTGCTCCAATGCTGTTCCACCGGGACGTCACTCAATAAACCTGCTTAAATCTAGTCCTTCAATCTGTTCACATGGCAGAACTCACTACATTTACCAGAGTTGGGTATTTCAGGTCCATCCAGTCCAAATCTGCCCCAGGATCTTGTTCTGACTGGCTGGTCCACCCTGCTGCCGCTAATCTGTTATTTCTCAAAGAGAACTCAAGGTGGAGTAAGGGTCATGATCGTGGACTTTAGGAGGAAAAGTCATCAGGCAGCAGCAGACATGCATTTCCCCACGTTCTCCAACAATTGTTTCCTGGTCGTCAGCATAGAGGATGACCTGACGTGGAGCAGTAACACCACGGCAGCAGCAAAGAATACAGCAGAGACCGTATTTCCCGAAAATGCTCAGAACAACCACCTCACACAGCTTCTCTTGGTGTCCTTCTACCGCAGCTCTGGAGGACTTGTACTGTTGTCGCTGCCTCAGGAAGGCACAGGACATCCTCAGGGACCTATCCCATCCTGGTCACTCACTGTTTGACCAAACCAAATGTGAAAGTCAAGGACCAAAGAGTCAAGGACCCGGGTGATGAATCCTGGGGTGGATTTTGACTTGCTGGACCTGAAATACCTGAATTTACCATCAGATTCAACACTGTAAATAATACGGTTAATCCAAACACGCAAAATAAATACATAAATAATAAGATAATTAACACCAATGTACGGTGTTCCTATGCGGTTGCAAGGGAACAGGCTGGTTTCTACAGTGCTGCTAAGTCGTTCCTAAATGACACTAGGTGTTGCTATGGCACAGCTGTTGGTTGCTAAACTGTTTCTTAGTAACTGCTTTAGAACAAGTTTGGTTGCTAAGGTGTTGCAAATAGGCTGCCATGGTGTACCAGGTTTTCCAACTGTAAGCTAGGTGTTCAATGGGAGGCCCTCTAGCCCACGCCTGGTGTAAGACATGGTGCTCCAAAATGTCCTATTCTATCAGCAGTTCTTCTCTACAGGGACTAGACGAGCTGTGTGTGCATTTGCACATCTGTGTCAGCAATGGGCACAGCTGAAAGTAGCTGAATGCTGAAATGATTGGAAATAGTTTATGTTGAATGTCGAGATTAAGAGGAGCTGCATCACCTGGATGAGCTCTCCTCTCTTCAGCCCATCGGAAACATCTCTGAGGGTCATGTAGTCATCAAACACTCTCCTCCGCCCCCCTCTGTTCCTCTGGTTCTTAACACCTGGAGAACCTGCATTAGGAGCTGTGGAGACAGAGACATGAGTCAAGTCCATGTCAGGGGTCTGGCATCTTTGCCTCAAAGGGAACACTTCCCTGATTTGATTATAACTCTAACCCAAAGACCAAACTGAGCGAAGGCCTCGTGTTCCTCTACATGCTCCTCATGCTCCACTCTACTCCACATGTTGATGTTCTGCAGTTCCTGTGGAGTGATCTTTCAGAAATTGGCTGTGAAGACTTCTAGAAGCAGTTCTTGCCTGGAAGCAAAGCTGTAAAACATGCCGGAGGTCCCTGTTCATCAGTTTGGTCTTTGGGCCCCAATTCTGAGAACTTTCAGGTAGACTGGGATTTCTGCCGCTGCTGGTAGACCAGTATGAGCGACGCTTCCATACACCTGCAGATTCAGCTCCTTCCTTCAATCTTCACGCCTTTTAGCCAGTCATTAACCTCTTGTGCATCCCCATCTGCAGGAACCTGAAGGTAGTACCTCCTTAAACACGCAAGGTGCTCATTTTTGTTTGGTAAGCTTATTTTGGTTTCATATGCAACGTCATTCCCAGCTCCGGCATCTGGAGGTAAAGACTCAGAACGAACAACAGCGCAAATTCTACTCACAACATGAACTTGACAACGCAACAAAGAACTCGTTAAGTGGGTCGGGCCAGAATTTCAAAAGACAATACCTTCAGGCTGCTGAGCTCTGGTTCTCCTCTGTGGGGTCTGCAGCTTCTCTGCTCCACAAACAGCCGACCCCTCCATTTTCTCCCCTCCGCTAGGTTTGGACGACTTCTTTTTCTTCTTCTTCTTCTTCACCTTGTTCTTCTCGTGTTCGTCCCCTCCATTCGGGCTGCAGGAGTCGCTGTCCGTGGGCCGAGACCAGACCCCATCCACTTTCACGCTGTTTGTGTTCTTCTGTTTCCTCTGGTGCTGCTTGGCGGTGGCTGGTCTGGCCGTCGCACTCCTTTCTGACTGCACACCGCCGTCTCTGATAACACTCGCCTCTTTGTTCAGCCGTTTTGCTGTGGAGCACTTTTTCCTGTGTGGGGTTTCACTGCAGCGACTCGCCTGTCTGTCCGGCGGTCCGGTGCCGGCCTCACTCTTACTGCCCTGTAAACAGAACACAGACGGGTTCTACTGGGTCTGAATCATGATCAGCAGTAAAGCACAATGATAACTACACTGTTTAAGACTGGCTTTACGACTGTTAATACATTAACTTATAGTTTATGAATAAAAAAACAATGAAAGACAATTTTTTCTCTTTATAAGTAGGTGGGACTTAAGTACTTCTGCTAAAATTCTATATGTTCAATGGGTGGGGCTAAACTGCTGTAGGCTGAGTGGGTGGGGCTAAACTGTTGTAGGCTGAGTGGGTGGGGGTAAACTGCTGTAGGCTGAGTGGGAGGAGCTGAACTGTTCTAGACTGAGTGGGTGTGAAAAACATTCTGTACACTTAATGGGTGGGGCTAAACTGCAGTAGGCGGAGTGGGAGGGGTTAAACTGCAGTACGCTGAGTGGGAGGGGCTACACTGCTGTAGGCTGAGTGGGAGGAGATAAACTGCTGTTGACTGTTTGGGAGGAGATAAACTGCTGTAGACTGAGTGGGAGGAGATAAACTGCTGTAGGCTGAGTGGGAGGGGCTACACTGCTGCAGGCTGAGTGGGAGGGGCTACACTGCTGCAGGCTGAGTGGGAGGGGCTACACTGCTGCAGGCTGAGTGGGAGGGGCTACACTGCTGCAGGCTGAGTGGGAGGGGCTACACTGCTGCAGGCTGAGCGGGAGGGGCTACACTGCTGCAGGCTGAGCGGGAGGGGATACACTGCTGCAGGCTGAGCGGGAGGGGATACACTGCTGTAGGCTGAGCGGGAGGGGATACACTGCTGTAGGCTGAGTGGGAGGGGCTACACTGCTGTAGGCTGAGTGGGAGGGGCTACACTGCTGTAAGCTGAGTGGGAGGGGCTACACTGCTGTAAGCTGAGTGGGAGGGGCTCATACCGGTCCACCTGTGCAGGGCAGGCTCAGGTGAGGCGACTCCGCCCTCCTCCCGGAAGGGGAGTCCTCGGGCGCAGGCTGCTGCGCGGCGGCTGTGCGGGGGTCGTGGTGAGGAGGGGTCCTGTGGTTGTGCCTCCTGCGTGGAGGTTCTCTGCTCCCTTTCGGCTCCATCACCTCCTTCAGTCTGGAAGGTAAAGGTCAGATCGTCGCTCAGAATAGGCGGGAAAACAGCGTTTAAAACACCGGAGCGTTTAAAACTGACCCAACGCGGCGCTGAGATACAGAGCGATTCCTCCCCCGTCTCCACTTTACCTGCTCCGTCCCAGTGCGACAACGACATCCGGGTCACTCCGCTCGCACCGTTGCACTTCGGGAAATGTAGTCCAGGCCGAAGCCGGTTGCCATAGAAACACATTTTCTCTTTTTTAATCGTTAGCTTTTTGGATTTTTTTTTTTCCATTTAAATTATTATTATTAACATTTAAAATATATAAATGTAAGCTGTGTATAAAATGTTTATATACTACCGTAAAACCCCACATGTATCGGACATATCGGACAGCTGACTTGATGAAACCAGTTTTTAATCTCCTAAACATTGCATTTAAACATTTTACATGAAAATATTAACATTTTAAAATATAAATTTTAAATGCAGAGACTTTTATTTTGGAAAATAAACGAAGATAAATATCACAAACCACTTTCCGGCTAATGGACGTGGACTGATTAATTATCCGTTACTATTATGACCACCATCATCATCACACCAGTACAGCTGAGCATTACATCATACCTGGTCCAGTGTCCCCTTATCAATAATGTATGAGTAGCTGACCAGAGGTGGGGGGGGGGTCCCCCATCATGAGCCTGGTTCCTCCCGAGGTTTCTTCCTCCAGCTCTGAGGGAGCTTCTCCTGCACTGGCGCCCTTTGGCTCAGCAGGAGGTTTATGTCGTTGTCCTTTATGTTGAGAAAGAAAGCTGTGAAGTGTGAAAAAGGAGCGATAAAAGGTGGCATTTCTTTTAATGCTCAGTATAACCACCAGTGGGACATTTTTGATGTAATAGTAAGTAAGTAAGTAATATAATGTAAGAATGGACGGCCTTATCACTGTACCTGACTGACTATATAAGGTCGTCCCTTCGCTCTGCTTTCCATTCTGACTCACGCTGTTGTGTTGGAGCCTCCTTTGCGAGTGAAGCCACCTCAGAGGAGAGTTTGATAATTGTTCCAGCTGTTGAGAATAGGGCTCTGGAAGCAGGATGGTCTTCTATGGTCGCTGATATTACCAGAGCACACTGTTGGTGAAAGTGGATAGAAGAAAGCATGCACCAGCAACAGGAAGGATCTGGGAGGCCTACATGAACCACAGAGAGGGAAAACTGATGGATTGTCCGACATGCAGAGTGGCCCAACAGCCACGACTGTGGACATTAAATGAGCAGCGATGTCCTCCATGTGTCGTCCTGTTAGCGCAGCACCATTGGCAGACAGCTGCACAATGCAGGATTACAGGAACACAGAACCTTGCACCGACTATCCGTAACACCACGTCAAGGTTGCCACAGACTGCTCCGGTGTTGTACCAGACTGTCACGTCTGGCCCAACACCATTAGGAACCTCAACTCCATGCAGAGACATCAGGCATATTGTGATATACCTTATGCCATGCTGACAGACACTACTTTTGTATGTGTAGATCAATAATCATTGCCCATATCAGCTCCTCTTTGTGGTTCTATAATTCCAGACTGTAGATCATCTGTTTCTCTGCAGATTTTATTCTCCTCCTTTCACTCTGATCTTCAATGATCAGGACCCCACAGGACCACCACAGAGCAGATATGATGTGGGTGGTGGGTCATTCTCAGCACTGCAGTCACACTGACATGGTGGTGGTGTGTTAGTGTGTGTTGAGCTTTATGAGTGGATCAGACGCAGCAGTGTCCACTGTGTCCACTCACTGTCCACTCTATGAGACACTCTTCTACGAGTGTCTCCAACTTGTAGATGTAAAATCAGAGACATAAGCTCATCTGTTTCTGCACAGTTTCATCCTCTCATCCTTCATCAGTGCTCACAGGACGCTGCCCACAGGACACTATCAGCTGGATTTCTGGTTGGTGGACTGGACAAGGAGGTGGTCATAATGTTACAGTTTATTGCTGTATATACAACCGATTACATTACTTTTGAAATGCCAATATCTAGTCCAAAGCCTTCCCAGAAGAGTAGATGGGAGGAGTGAACCCCCCTATTAATACCCTGGGTTTCAGAGTGAGACAGATATTCGGACAGACAGGATGTCTGAATACTTTTGGCCAGTGTAAACAGTCTCATATCCTTAGCAGAGGTGAGGGCGGGGCATATGACATTATCAGTGTGCTATAAACCCAGTGCTGGCCGTCTATGCAAGGTAATGCCCGGCCAGGTGAGATTAGAGCACATCAGGTGAGGTTAAATGAGGTTAAGTGACTCTGCAGGTAACGCTCATCTTAATTAAGATAAGGTTTGGATGATGGAAATTCCTTATGCACTGGTTTGCGGACTACTGGTGGTCAGTCTGTTCCTAGTACCCTCTGGAGGAACCTTACCTGTGATCCAGGACAAGGTCAGTGTGTTTTACTGCACACCTGTGGCAACTTTTCAGAGACTCATCTGCTCTAATCTGCACACCTGAGAAATATGCTACACCTTATTGTTCATGCATGCTTTAATTAACCAGTGTGTTACCTGTTTGTTATTTATGTGTTACCTGTCTTAATGAAACTGTTACCAATCTTCATTAACCCCTGTTACCTGTATGTTATTAACCTGTTACCTGTATGTCATTAAACCGTTACCTCTCTTAGTTATCCAGTGTGTTACTCATATGTTAATTAAACTGTGTTACTTGTATGTTATTAACCTTTTACCTGTATGTTATTAATCTGTGTTACCTGTATGTTATTATCGTGTTACCTGTGTTTTATTAAGCTGTGTATCCTGTATGTTAACATGTGTTACCTGTATGTTAATTAAACTGTGTGTTACCTGTATGTTATTAATCTGTGTTACCTGTATGTTAACATGTGTTACCTGTATGTTATTAACCTGTTACCTGTATGTTAATTAGTCTGTATGTATATTTACATTGTGGGTTACTTGTTTGTTGTATGTACCTGTACGTTACATTGTTTTTTCAACCTGTCTGTACCAGTATGTTTTGTTACCTGTTTGTCATGTGCTACCTGTATGTTAATGAACCTGTGTGTTACCTGTATGCTAATGAACCTGTGTTATCTGTATGTTAACTACCCTGTATATTACACAAACGTTAATGAACCTGTTTTCTGTCATTTTGTAATTCTGTCTGTTTTCTGTTTGTGCTCCAGGTTCCAGCAGCCAAACTGGCAGTAAACGTGACTGTAACAGACATCACCCCGCAAGCTAATGTGACTCGTGTAGGGATGGATCAGGGGACAGAGACACACAGGAAAAGCCCATCCTCCACACAGAGAAAACAAACCAACAGGCAAACAAACAAGCAAAGAAACAAACAAACCAACAAGCGCGAGAAACGGAAAAACTGCTTTGGGTTTAAAATGGACCGGATCAGCGACCTGAGTGGAATGGGCTGTAAAAAGGACTGAAGCAGCACCACCTGGTGAAATCAGATGAATTACAACCACAAGGGACTGGGTTACTCTAGATTAACTAGAACTAATCAGACTAGTTCTAATCAGCACAAATGTTTGGTCCTTGGTCAGACCGGGGCTGAGAGGACAGTGCTAAATGGACTAAAGACTGTCAGTGTTTATGAGCTCTGTAGAAGTGACCTGAACTCTCAGGGTGGTGATGGGACTGGTCAGTAGTGTGTTACAGACCTCAGACAAGTGTGCTACTATCATGAATACTGACACTATCATCTAATTAATGTTGTTTCTGCGTTATTTCTACATATAATTTGTATGTTATGTGTGTTTTAAAAAATAGACGTGTTGGGTCAATTTCCAAGACCTGGACAAAGCCCAGTTCTGGACTAAGCTGCTTTGCTAATGGGGAATCTGCACTGGCAGTTCTGTTTAGTCTAGGACTAGGTCTGATCTGAGTCTGGTAAACTGGTCCCGTTTGAATTTTTTTGTCTTTCTGTCCAAAAGTAACATTATTTTCTCAATAAACATGTTGTTTTGTACCTTTGGGTTGATGGACAGTGCTCTGGACAGTGGCAGGACATTGACACTGATCTGCTGAACAATGACGGTCAGCCAGTGGCTGTTTTGAAAGCATAGAATTATAGAGTATTAAATATAACCACAGTCAACCACAGGTATTTTGTCATTTCAGACCAACAGTTTTGAGGACTGCTGTAGTTTCAGACCAGGTTTCCAGGTGTGCACCACCTAGTGGTATTGAATGTAAATGGAATGCTGAGTATGGAATGGTAGCCAGAGTCCAGCACAGTTTGCTCATTTCACTGCTCCAACTCACCAACTACACCTATTGTAGAAGTAAATAGAATCTGGTGTGCAGGTCTTTGGGGCTCTGTCTCTAACATCTAGGGGCTGATTCTTCTTTGCTGAAGCTCAGTCAGATTGGATGGAGAGCTTCTTTGAACAGCAATGTTCAAATCTTGCTACAGATTTAATGGGATCGAGGTCTGGACTCTGAAGTTATTCTAACACATGAATATGCTTTGATCTCTGACATGTTTTCCTGCAGGATTGTCCTGTTTTTAGCTCCATCCATCTTCCTATCAACTCTGACCAGCGTCCTTGTCCTTGCTGAAGAAAAGCATCCCCACAGTATGATGCTGCCTCCACCATGTTTCACGGTGGGGATGGCATGTTCAGTGTGATGTGTGGTGTTAGTTTTCCAGCTTTTTGAAACTTCGGTCTCATCTGACCAGAGCACCATTTTCCACATGCTGTGTCCCCACATGGCCTCTGGTAAAGTGAATGGCACTTCTTATGGCTTTCTTTCAAAAATGTCTTTCTTCTTGTCACTCTTCCATAAAAGCAAGATTTGTGGAGAACACAACTAATGGTTGTCATAAAGACAGATTCTACCTGAGCTGTGGATCTCTGCAGCTCCTCCAGAGTGACCATGGAGTGACCTCTTGGCTTCTTCTATGACTGCTTCTATGAATACTAATGCACACCACACTTTTCAGATTTTTATTTATTAAATATTTTGGAATAATATGCATAATTTTCTTTTCATTTCATAATAACTTGCTATTTTGTGTTGGACCCTCACATAAAATCCCAATAAAATACATTTACGTTAGTGGGAGTAACATGAAAAAATGTGGAAAAGATGAATACTTTTTTAAGGGTTTTAAGGACACTCTGGGACATTCACAGAGTTGTCCTGAAGCCACTCCATTGTTATCTTGGCTGTGTTTAGGGTCGTTGTCCTGTTGGAAGATAAACCTTCGTCCCAGTCTGAGGTCCAGAGTGCTCTGGAGCAGGTCATCATCAAAGATGTCTCTGTACATCATTGCAGTCTTCTTTCCCTCGACCCTGACTGGTCTCCCAGTTATATTATTCATATATCACTGATGATACTATTGATATAATTGATGATATTGATATTGATGACATTATTGATTATATTATTGATATATTACTGATATTATTGATGATATTGATTACATTATTATATTATTGATGATATTATTGATATTGATATGATTGCTGATATTTTTGATTATATTGATATTATTGTATTATTGATATTATTGATTATATTATTGAAGATATTGCTGATACTAGTGACAATGGTATTATATTATTGATTATATATTTGTATGTATATATATCTGAGATTGAGTTTTAATATTGTTTGTGGTTTAAATGTGAATGAGAGTTGAATGTTTTTAAATATGAATGAACATATTATTTAATTAATTATATTATTGTTGTTTGTGGTTTGTTGTTATATAATATATTTTGTTTATTACTGTATGAAGCTGTGTTTAGTATTTATTCTATGTTTTTATTTCTCCTCAGCGTTAGCCGCGTTAGCCGTGGTCTGAGCTACATCCGGGCCCCGGTTGGCCCCGCCCCTCAGTGCCCGGATGCAGAATGGCGGAGGTAGGTGTGAAAGTCTCCGTTCGTCCCGAAGCGCCGCTCCGCGCAGCTCCGCGCAGCCGCAGCGCTCGGTCCGCCGCTGCCCGCCGCTGACCGCCGATTGACCGCTCCGCACTTTCCCGCCTTTTCGCGCGCGGACACTAAACCACACTCAGCCTGCAAACTTATTAGCCGTTAGCCTGTTAGCGGGTCCGATTAAAGTGATCGATGATCGATAATCGATCCTCCTGATCAGGCCCCAATCCGACCTGCCTCTGCTCCGAATCCCACTGCTTCCGACCCCGACACAGTCTGATACAGTCCGACACTGTCTGATACAGTCCGACACAGACCAACACAGTCTGATACTGTCCGACACAGTCTCATACAGTCTGATACACACAGTCACAGTCTGACATACACACACACAGTCTCATACAGTCCGACAGTCTGATACAGTTCGACACAGTGTGATAGTCTGATACAGTCTGATAGTCTGACACAGTCCAACACAGTCTGACAGTCAGACACAGTCCGATACAGTCTGATACAGACACAGTGAGACACAGTCAGATATTCTGATACAGTCCAATACAGTCAGACACAGTCAGATACAGATTTACTGTATTGTTCACTCTCTGTCGGGTCTGAACCAATATCAGATTTACTGTCTCTAATAACAGCTTCTCCGTCCCATTCCCTCTCTGTCGGGTCTGATCCGAGATTAGATTTACTGTCTCTAATAACAGGTTCTCCGTCCCCGTTCCCTCTCTGTTGGGTCTGATCTGAAATCAGATTTAATGTCTCTAATAACAGCTCTGTCCCGTTCCCTCTCTGTTGGGTCTGATCTGAGATCAGATTTACTGTCTCTAATAACAGGTTCTCCGTCCCCATTCCCTCTCTGTCAGGTCTGATCCAAGATCAGATTTAATGTCTTTAATAACAGGTTCTCCGTCCCGTTCCCTCTCTGTTGGGTCTGATCTGAGATCAGATTTAATGTCTTTAATAACAGGTTCTCCGTCCCGTTCCCTCTCTGTTGGTGTGATAAACTGTACAGAACACGTAAAACTAACGAGAGTAAAACATCCCATTGTTATTTGTTCTGTCTGTATGAACGTGTGCTGAGCTCATAGTAACCCGTCTTAACTTTGATTCCTTTAGATTAGGAAATCATTCTCAGACTTTGTCTTTCTTCTTCTTGTCTCCCACAGTCCTCCTTGGGGAATTCAAGCCCAGGTAAATACCTGCTCATATTTATGTTTAAAACCTCTGTCTAATGCTTTTAAATATCTAAAGACCTGCAACCGAATAAGCATATGATCAGATATTAATGCTAGTCGTAGTCAGATGCTCTGCAGCCAATCAGAAGTGTGAGGGTGTGTCAGATCACAGAATGATGGGCAGAATGAAGTGGTGCTATGACTGACTCGTGTTCTGACTGATACAAAATGTTTAATAGACACTTTGAAGTAATTTAAGGTGGATCAGCTATTTGCAAGAGCTAAACTCCAGCCTTGTTGGTGCAGTTGAGTTTTCATGAGCACACGGAGCTAAACGAGGAGCTTTCAGTAGCTGTAGTTTTGTCCCGTCCAACTGAAATCCAACAGTCTCTACAGAAAAATAATTTGAAAACTCAGCTCAGAAACTGAGACATTTTGATATACCATATGTATTGCGATATTTGGGCAAAGTGACAAACGTTGCTAAGTCTGATTGGTTCTCTGATTGGCCAGCTGGGCTAAATTTAGTCCAGTTAAACAGGTCTAATTACACAGTTGGTGCTTTAAGCACTAATGATATCCACAGTATACCCAGAGCTGGATTACCATGATTTTATTCCAGCATGAATCTGCAGTGTAATCGGAATATGATGGACAGTGCACCTGGAGAGCTGTAGAAGTGGACATTTTTCTGAAGTTATGATGGTTCTCCTAAAAGCAGTACCGATTTCGCTGTTTTTCCTCCTGCAGGGGTTTCAGTGGGTTCAGACAGCCTGGACTTTGATCCTTCGGCAGAAATGCTTGTGCAGGACTTTGACGATGAACGCACGATGGAGGAGGAGGAGCTTTTGGAGGGAGAGACAAACTTCCGCAATGAGATCGACGACCTGACCAGAGTAAGTCACGCACGTCCATCATACACAGCCAGAGTGCTGAAAATTCGTACTAGAGGTGGACCGATGAGTGTTTTTGTGGCTGATACTGATGTCTAAAATTAGAATCAGGTGCAGAACATCAGCTACAAATGATCAGACCATCGTTGGAGAAGACCTTGGAGGAGTCTGTCTTATTTAAACCTCAGATATTAGTTTGGTTTGGTCTTGATTGTTGAAGTGAGTGGGATCATCATGACCAGATCAGAAGAGCTCTCTGAGGCCTTCAGAAAGAAGGTTGTAGATCCAGATGAGTCTGAGAAGGGATTTAAAAAAAATCTCAGAACAATCAGAAATCAGCTGTTCCACTGTCCATTTGAGCAGAAGAAGCTCATAGCAGCTGTGAACATGGTGGTGGAAGTGTGATGGTTTGGAGCTGCTCTTCTGCAGCAGGGTGTGGAGATCCCTCCATCATAGAACCCACTATGAGATCTTTATTGTATCAGAGTGGGTTTGAGGAGAACGTAAGAGCGTCTGTACAAAGACTGACGCTGAAACATCACAGAGTTGAAAGAATTCCGCATG
The DNA here is from genome assembly GCA_034509495.1 of Acestrorhynchus altus. Taxonomy (NCBI): domain Eukaryota; kingdom Metazoa; phylum Chordata; class Actinopteri; order Characiformes; family Acestrorhynchidae; genus Acestrorhynchus; species Acestrorhynchus altus. Next base: position 340,453 of record CM067524.1, read on the forward strand.
GAGGAGTGGGAACGTCGTTCTTCCAGTCGATGTCAGAGACGGTAGACGGTTCTAGAAACATCTCACTGACATTATTTCAGACAAAAGAGGAGAAACAGATATTAGGACAGAGGGGTCTGAACTTTATCCTCACAAGAAAATGACATTTCTATTAATGTTGTTTATAAATGATGTTTTGAAGACGTTTCTGTTTTTGTTATATTTCACAGGAGGGAGAGATGCCCATTCAGGAGCTCCTGAATCTCTATGGTTATGGAGGTGAAGGGTCTCCTGAAGAAGATGATGAGGATGAGGAGGAGGAGGAGGAGGATGAGGAGGATGAAGTAGAGGAGCTAGATAACGATGAGAGCAGTCAGAGTACAGGAGAACTAAAGAGGAATAAGGTACCCTGATCTAGTCACAATTCTGACAGACTGTAATACACTACAGGAAGTGTAGGGGGCGCTCTATAACGCTCTATAATGTTCATATGATCCACACGCTCATTCTGACAGACTGTAATACACTACAGGAAGCGTAGGGGGCGCTCTATAACGCTCTATAATGTTCATATGATCCACACGCTCATTCTGACAGGCTGTAATACACTACAGGAAGCGTAGGGGGCGCTCTATAACGCTCTATAATGTTCATATGATCCACACGCTCATTCTGACAGGCTGTAATACACTACAGGAAGCGTAGGGGGCGCTCTATAACGCTCTATAATGTTCATATGATCCACACGCTCATTCTGACAGGCTGTAATACACTACAGGAAGCGTAGGGGGCGCTCTATAACGCTCTATAATGTTCATATGATCCACACGCTCATTCTGACAGACTGTAATACACTACAGGAAGTGTAGGGGGCGCTCTATAACGCTCTATATTGATCATATGATCCACACGCTCATTCTGACAGACTGTAATACACTACAGGAAGCTGTTTCAGGAAAAGGTGTTAAGCTGTGTCTGTGTCTGTTTTCCTTCAGGACGAAGTGGTGAAGCTGAGTAAGGACATAGAGAGCCAGGCTGTAGCTGAAGGTCGCTGTCGCTCTGCTAAAAGCTGCAGCACCACTGAGCTCATACGGCCTCAGAACAAAAGCTACTTTCAGAGTAAGAACACTCACACTATCTTTCACCCTGATCTTCAATGATCAGGACCCCACAGGACCACCACAGAGCAGATATGATGTGGGTGGTGGGTCATTCTCAGCACTGCAGTCACACTGACGTGGTGGTGTGTTGGTGTGTGTTGCTGGTACGAGTGGATCAGACACAGCAGTGCTGCTGGAGGGTTTAAACACTGATCCACCTCATACCAGTGCAACAATGGACAGTGAGCGTAGAAACAAGGATTGTGTGTATTGCATTGTGGGTAAATAGTGACTTTTTGTTTCAGATAATGAAGCAGATGAGGAGTCTGAAGAAGATGAAGATTATATTCCGTCAGAGGACTGGAAAAAGGTCAATAAACCTTCTTTTTCCTAAACTGGTCATTTGTGTCTCGGGGAAGCGCCTGACTGAAGCTGTTGTTGATGTTAAACAGGAGATCATGGTGGGCTCCATGTACCAGGCTGAAACCCCTGCAGGACTGAGCAGATATAAAGAGAACGAGAGAGGTACGTCCTTATCCATGTTAAGAATTTTTTTACCGAGATGTCTGTAAAAGCCCAAACGAGCTTCTCAAACTAGTCCAGGTTACATTTACAGTATTGATCTGATTCTCATACTTGTGAATCATGTTCCACAGGTAGGAGAAAGGAGTTATTAGTCTTCAAGAACTGGTGGAGGAAGGTGGTTTCCTTACGTCACTCTAACATATGTGGTTCCTTTCCCGTAATAGAGCCTGAGGAAAATTCAGTGCACTGATCCACATTTTAATCAGTAACACAACTGAAGTATTTTACTCTTAATCGAATGAAATGTGGAAGTGTGGGATTGCAGTTCTATTGGGAAAGAAGATAAACGGTATCAGGATCAATAATGATTATGAATTTACACGTAAAGCGCTACCACTATGATCTGAAGACCACAGGTTCGAATCCTGGGTCACGCTGCTTGCCTCTGGCAGCCAGAGTTAGATGGGTGGGTAGATGGGGCTCTCTCCCCACACCAGACTCAATGTGATGCTGGTCGGCACAGGCGTCTGTTATCTATTGCATCAGAGCTGGGGACCTGGCGCTTTCCTCCAACCACGTTGGCTGTCCGGCGAGAATGCAAATGGAGAAAAAAGTCAGTGGTTGACGTCACATGTATCGGAGGGAGCATGTGCTCTTCCTCACTCTCCTAGTGTCCGGAGCATCGCGTGTGATTGGGGTGGGGGTGGAGGTGGAGGTGGGGGTCCTTGTCTGAAATGTTATCGTTGTGTTGGTCTTGATCTTTCCCCCAGTGTATGAAAACGATGACCAGCTGCTGTGGAATCCTGAGTTTCTACCAGAAAACACTGTGGTGGAGTTTCTGACCGAGGCGTGTAAACGGACGGGAGAGGAGACCGGAGTGGACGCCATACCTGAGGGGTCACATATCAAAGACAACGAGCAGGTACTGCAGAGTCTCTGGCTAACAGGACACCGGACAAAGTAGAGTTTTTGACTGACCGCATTCTTCCGATTTGATTTATACTCTTACGGTCGATGACTTGAAAACTATACCGACTGTCGTTTGTGTTCAGTCAAGGATCATTTGCGTAATAACTTGGAATGCGGTGCGTTAGAAACCCTTACCTTGTGCTTCCACTCACTTCATTATTATATGATGTGTCTCCTGCAGGCGCTGTATGAGTTGGTGAAATGTGACTTTGACACAGAAGAAGCTCTGCGGAGACTGAGGTTTAACGTCAAAGCAGCCAGAGGTGAGGTCTTCAGCGTTATGAACCATGGAGTAGTAAAGGGTTTTCCTCTTTCCTTACTAATACAGGGTTTCTCTGCTTCAGGTAGGGGGTCAGCCTTCACCCTACAGTAGTTTAGCCCCGCCCACTCAGCCTACAGCAGTTTAAGCCCACTATTATAATCTGAAAAATGTCTTGAGTTTTATGAAACGTCTTTCCCCTCAGAGGAGCTGTCGGTCTGGACGGAGGAAGAGTGCAGGAATTTCGAACAGGGTCTGAAGGCGTATGGGAAAGACTTTCATCTCATTCAAGCCAACAAGGTACGACTATGCTGATGGTGATGATTGTTATACGCTGGTGTGTTGAAGTGAAGGTTCTGCACAGAGTGATGGTGTTTGGACTGTGTTGTGGTTGCAGGTCAGAACGCGGTCAGTAGGAGAGTGTGTGGCGTTTTACTACATGTGGAAGAAGTCGGAGCGATACGACTTCTTCGCACAGCAAACTCGACTCGGCAAGAGGAAATACAACCTTCACCCGGGAGTGACGTAAGTTCGGAGCAGAGTGACGGGACCGCCTTTCCACACACTCTTCATTACTGTCACACATTTACTGCTAATGTCCAGACCATTGTTCACACGGTCATTGAGCTTCAAGGCCACGATGACGTTTCAGGGGTGATAATCGACATATTGAGGAAGAGAACTGATAGACAGACAACCTGGGGGACAGAAAGATAGCTGGGTAGATACAGACAGAGAGATGGGTAGAAGGACAGGCAGATAGATGCTGTTGAATTGGTGCAGTGTGGCAGTGGTGTGTATGGACTGACTGTCTCCCTCCCTTAGTGATTATATGGACAGACTGCTGGACGAGACGGAGAGTGCAGCGTCCAGTCGAGCAGCCACCCCTCCCCCAACCACCTCCAGCAGCAACACCAGCCAATCAGAGAGAGAAGAGGGCTCTAATCAAAACGGTGAGAGCAACACACGTGTACATCCACAAAGACCCAAGCGTTGAGCCCCTCTGGTCCAGAGCCTTCAGTACGACGCTCGCGCGACCATTTTGAGATCGATTGGTTAAATGTCTGTAGTGTAACCAAAGAAAATGAACCCTCTTGGAGAGCCATGAACTAAAGGGATCCTGCAGAACATTGACCCACAGATGCTGCAGATGCACACTCATAGGTCACTGAAGCTGGCATCCAGCTGCCAGAAATGCTTGATCGGGGGTAAACGTTGACCGGGCAAGACAAGGAAGAGTTGGGTCAGTGTGGTCAGAACGTTCTGGCCTGTTCATTGAAGTGATCGGCAGAATGGTTTTTGAGTGCGCCGAAGAGGCGTCAACAATCTCATCGAGGTACGCTACCCTCTCAGTGTCTCTGAGAGCCTTTTTATAGGACAGAGAGGGACGAACGTTGCACCCTTTTACATCCCTGCCGGTCAGTTCTCAGTAGGTATCAGTACAGGTCAGTCGCTGAGTGAGTAATTGAGTTCTCTGTTTCCTCCTGCAGGTTTGAGCAGCCACAGTTGTGTTTCGAGCTCGGACTCTGTCCTGACGTCCAGTGGGGATGTGAAGAGCGACACCATACAGTCAAATGGCGCTGATGGCTTTCCATCACAGCCGCATGACTCCAATGGCTGCGAGCCTCTGTCGGACAGGAACGGAGCGGCAAAGCGGTCACCGGACAGCCAGGCCGCGGACAGGCTAGCCAAAAAGTGCAGGACAGATTCAGAGCCCTTGAGCCAGGTGGAGGTGGATTCGTCCATAGCGACGGAGGACTGAACTGCTAGTGGAGCAGTAACCAAAGGCCAGACCAAATCCAGCAAACCACAGAGGGTGTTCTTCAGCTCTACTGAGGGACGTCCTGATCAGCTTTTCTGAAGGATGTCTTGACATTCGGTTCCTCTGAGGGGCATTCTGACGTCCAGCTTTTCTGAGGAATGTGCAGGTGTTCAGTTTTTCTGAGGGACATCCTGATGTCCAGCTTTTTTGAGGGACGTCATGACATTCTGATTTTCCGGTGGACGTTCTGTAGGGAATTGAACACCTTCCTCTGTGTGTCCAAAGCAAAACGACTCAGAGAATGGGTGAAGGACATGGAGACACAGCGTCAGACCCCTACTAATGTAGTAATGAATGATTTACCTTCGTCATTTTACACAGAAGCCTATGTATATTCTATTTGTATTGGAATTTGTCTGATATTTTTTTACTAAGATATTTATATTTTTTATTGAATCACGCTGATGGTGGGTAAACTGCTGTCAAATACATTCTCTAAGCCCAGCAAGAAAGTGGACCGGGCAGCATATTTCACCTGGACTCACCAGCACCACTGGTGTCACGACTATGTAGTGTGTGATTGTGTCCGGTTCAACATTTGCTTTGTTTTAACTCACAGAGCTGAATTTCTCCTCCACCCACAGATGTTTTCTTCTATAGCTACAGGTGTGAGGTTGGACAAACTTCAACACAACGCTGGTAACATTCCGTCCAACCCTAATGAGAGACCATAGCTCCTCCCCCTCAGTGTATATCACAATACCTACATTTAGAGTTATTAATATTCACCCTAATGAGAGACCGTAGCTCCTCCTCTTCAGCGTATATCACAATACCTACATTTAGAGTCAATAATATTCACCTAATGAGACCGTAGCTCCACCTCCTCAGTGTATATCACAATACCTACATTTAGTTATTAATATTCACTCTAATGAGACCGTAGCTCCTCCTCCTGAGTGTATATCACAATACCTACCTTTAGAGTCATTAATATTCACCTAATGAGAGACTGTAGCTCCGCCTCCTCAGTGTATATCACAATACCTACATTTAGAGTCATTAATATTCACCCTAATGAGAGACTGTAGCTCCTCCCCCTCAGTGTATATCACAATACCTACATTTAGAGTTATTAATATTCACCCTAATGAGACTGTAGCTGCTCCCCCTCAGTGTATATCACAATACCTACATTTAGTTATTAATATTCACCCTAATGAGACCGTAGCTCCTCCTCCTCAGTGTATATCACAATACCTACATGTAGAGTTATTAATATTCACCCTAATGAGAGGCAGTAGCTCCTCCCCCTCGGTGTATATCACAATACGTACATGTAGAGTTATTAATATTCACCCTATTGAGAGACTGTAGCTCCTCCTCCTCGGTGTATACCACAATACCTACATTTAGAGTTATTAATATTCACCCTAATGAGAGACTGTAGCTCCTCCTCCTCGGTGTATATCACAATACCTACATGTAGAGTTATTAATATTCACCCTAATGAGAGACAGTAGCTCCTCCCCCTCGGTGTATATCACAATACCTACATGTAGTGTTATTAATATTCACCCTAAGACTGTAGCCCTCCCTCCTCAGTGTATATCACACACTGCATGTAGCTATTAATATTCACCCTAATGAGATCCGTAGCTCCTCCTCCCCAGTGTATATCACAATACCTACATGGTGAGTTATTATTCACTCCTAATGAGACCGTAGCCCTCCCCTCCTCAGTGTATATCACAAATACCTACATGTAGAGTTATTAATATTCACCCTAATGAGACCGTAGCCCTCCTCCTCAGTGTATAACACATAATACCTACATGTGAGTTACACATTCACCCTAATGAGACCGTAGCTCCTCCCCAGTGTATATCACAATACCTACATGTAGTGTTATTAATATTCACCCTAATGAGAGACTGTAGCTCCTCCTCCTCAGTGTATATCACAATACCTACATGTAGTTATTAATATTCACCCTAATGAGACCGTAGCTCCTCCTCCTCAGTGTATATCACAATACCTACATGTAGAGTTATTAATATTCACCCTAATGAGACCGTAGCTCCTCCTCCTCAGTGTATATCACAATACCTACATGTAGAGTTATTAATATTCACCCTAATGAGACCGTAGCTCCTCCTCCTCAGTGTATATCACAATACCTACATGTAGAGTGCTGCAGTCTCTCGAGGTTTAAACGGGATGTCGATCATCATTCTGTAAAGTTTGTTTTGCTGCACAACTGCAGCTAAAGAGGAAAGCGTTAGTGGGCGGAGCTTCTGTGTTCAGCTTTGCATTGACATCAGTGATGTCTGCTACGTGTGTGTGTGTTTGTGAGGCACTTGTACGATTTGTATAGATTTCTTATCATGTAAAGTTCTCAGTCTTTTGATAATCATTCTGTAAATGTTCCTGTTTTTCTTCTTTATGACTTTGTGCTGAAGTTTCTTTTCTGAGCTGCTCAAACCTGATCATGAGAAAGTCGAGTCTCCAGCGATGTGTGGTGTTTTTCTTCTGGCCTCATCCACCGTTTACTCCTGTTAACATCTGGCCAAATTTGAGGTTTATATAGACCAGTGCATCAGAAAGAGATCCACACACACACACACACACACACCCACCGATCAGCCAATCAACCACACAGGTTCTCTTTGTGGTTCTATAATTCAGACTGTAGTTCATCTGTTTCTCTGCAGACTTTATTCTCCTCCTTTCACCCTGATCTTCAATGATCAGGACCCCACAGGACCACCACAGAGCAGATATGATGTGGGTGGTGGGTCATTCTCAGCACTGCAGTCACACTGACATGGTGGTGGTGTGTTAGTGTGTGCTGTGCTGGTACGAGTGGATCAGACAGCAGTGCTGTTGTAGTTTTTAAACACTGTGTCCACTCACTGTCCACTCTATTAGACACTCCTACCAAGTGTCTCCACCTTGTAGATGTAAAGTCAGAGACAGAAGCTCATCTGTTTCTGCACAGTTTGTGTTGGTCGTCCTCTAGTCCTTCATCAGTGCTCACAGGACGCTGCTCACAGGACGTTTCTGTCTGCTGGACGTTTCTGGTCGGTGGACTGTTCTCGGTCCAGCAGTGACACTGAGGGGTTTGATTACAAATCAGATTTTACTGATTAAATCACCTTAAAATGAAGTTGTTGTTGGTTTTCTCCAGAAGGAGGTGCTGTTGTGCTGTGAGGTGTGTTGGAGGCGTGGCCTTTATTAAATTATCTCCAGCTGAGAATCGTTATCTGCATCTGGAGCTCAGCGTGAAAACGACCCTCACGTGAGTAAACTGTCTTTAACCCGTTTTCTCAGCTCGTCGGGGGTTAATATATATATAATAAATAAAATATGAAAAAAGTCTTGTTTATATGTTTATTTATAATCAAAGGTGAAGATTTAAAATATAATTTATTCTATTGTATAAAAACAGTTTGTGTTGTAGTTTTACAACGTTTAATCAGAAAAATCAGAAATAATCATCCATCCGATCCTCCAACACCATTCGGTCCGATTACAATCAACCGCCTGAAACATCAGGTCTGTCTGAACAGCATCAACATCCAGCACACAATCTATACAACCCCACGTACCAGCTTCAGCCAATCAGCTTTCACTACAGGGTTTCTGTGTGGAGAGAGAGAGAGACAGAGCGTGAGACAGAGAGAGAGACAAAGAGAGGCAGAGAGAGACAGAGAGACAAAAGAGAGAGAGAGAGAGAGAGAGAGAGACAAAGAGCGTGAGACAGAGAGAGAGAGACAGAGAGAAAGAGAGATGTTTAGTGCTCAGTGAGAGGGAGTGTTCAGGACAGTGTGCATGTCCGAGTGTGAGGGTGAACAGTAAGTGAGAGTGTGTAGGTGTAGAGAGTGAGATAAGAGTGTCTAAGTGTGAACTCACTCCGGTGTTCCTGACTGAAAGTGATGTAGGAGTACACCAGACTTCCTGCAATGCTGTTCCACAAACACACGAAATAAACAAACAGTAAACAAACAAACACACAAAATAAACAAACAGTAAACAAACACACAAAATAAACAAACAGTAAACAAACAAACACATGAAATAAACAAACACAAACTAAACACTGTAAACAAACTAAATAAACACATTAAATGAAAGTCAACAAACCCTAAATACAGTAAAAACAAAGACAATGTACAAACACATTAAACATAAATACACAATAGATAAACACACCGTCAAACACCAGCCATAACATTAACACCACTGCCAGGTGCAGTGACCAACACTGCTGACCTGTGGAAGGTGGACATATCGGTCAGTAAGTGTCTTAAAGTCGATGTTAAAGCAGGAAAATGGACAAGCATAAGAATCTGAGACACTTTGACGAGAACCAAACTGTGATGTTCTAGAACATCTCCAGAACATCAGGTAGGTCTTGTATTGGCTCCAAGGAAGGACAACGTTGGGTCAGGAGGCCCGAAGCTGACCGATTACTGAGATCCCACCTCACATCTTACAGGATCTGCTGTAACGTTAGTCTTGGTGCAGAAACCACAGGACACCATCAGAGGTCTTGTGGAGTCCACAACTCCTCGGGTCAGAACTGACTCGGTGGCACTGTACAGCTTTAGGCAGGTGGTTTTAATGTTATGGACGGAGCTGGCAGCGCTGAAGCTGTACCTTATGTTCAGCCCGATGAAGTTCAGCCAGGTGAAGATATAGTCTCCTCCGAACACCATCCCGATGTACGTCACCAGGATGTTCTGCAGGAGGACGGGAACAGCGTCAGAGGGGTTCTGGGAGCAGTGTTCTCTCGCCCCCTGCTGGGCAGTGCCGGTTCTGAGCCCTACAAGGCTCCTAATGCTGTTCTAATGTTCCAACATCTCCAAACCCAACGCGTATTTCAAACGTCCAGAAGTAAAAAATGATCTAAATGGAGATACGTGTTTGTCGCTGGACAGCAGCAACATGTGGTGGAGATCTGAGCGACGTTGGTTGTGGAGTAACTGACCTTAATGCAGCCGATAATAGTGGTGGTCAGAGCGGAGTTGTAGTGCGTACACATCACGATGGAGTACATCAGGAAGAACCTACGAGAGAAACACACCTTCAGAGCTGTAGAACCCAATGGAGAACCATCAGAGCGTTCTAGGTACTCGGTGAAGGTCTAATGAGTCTTACCCCATTACACAGGAGAGGACAAACTGACCGACAAAGAACACATCAGTCCATTCATCAAACCCTACAGCCTGACGGCGCATACACACACACACACACACACACACACACACACACACACACACACACACAGGCATTAACTTTACCACTATTAAACAAACAGGTATTTCACTGTAACAATAACAACAACAACAACAACAAAAACAATAATAACAATAATAATAATAATAATAATAATGATATTAATGGATGTGAGTCATAAATTGAAGTCTTACTCTGTGAATGTCTCCAGTGTAATACGCTAAAGACATGGTGGGGACGATCATGAACAAAGCATTATAATACAGCAGCCCATACTTCCCCAGCTCCTACACACACACACACACACACACACACACACACACACACACACACACACACACTTGATATCTTACTCAGTATTAATTATATAAATGTAATTATGAATCATCCGATACCTTGGAGTCCAGTTTCTGCTTCAGGTACACGCCGCTGGCGGCGGTCAGGACGTTGTTCAGTGTGATGAAGACGTAGCCTTGCGGGTCAAAAGCCAAATCTGTACTGTGACAAACAGTGTAATGAGTGCTGGACATCAGTGAGGACACAGCGTCTCAACTGAGACCTCTGAGACATGACACCAAAACCAGACATGATCCAACCTTGACCAGTAAAACCCAGACTGGACCACCACAGAGCAGATATGATGTGGGTGGTGGGTCATTCTCAGCACTGCAGTCACACTGACATGGTGGTGGTGTGTTAGTGTGTGTTGCTGGTACGAGTGGATCAGACACAGCAGTGCTGCTGGAGTGTTTAAACCCCTCAGTGTCACTGCTGGACTGAGAACAGTCCACCAACCAGAAATGTCCAGCCGACAGCGTCCTGTGGGCAGCGTCCTGTGAGCACTGATGAAGGACTAGAGGACGACCAACACAAACTGTGCAGAAACAGATGAGCTTCTGTCTCTGACTTTACATCTACAAGGTAGGAGTGTCTAATAGAGTGGACAGTGAGTGGACACAGCGTTTAAACACTCCAGCAGCTCTGCTGTGTCTGATCTTAAAGTTGGAGTTTCGAGGTGTTTCATATGGTGTGCTGAACTTCTGAACTGAGTAGGTCCTCAGGTCCTGCAGATGCTGCTTTCAGTGCCAATTAAAGGTCTTGTGGAGACTCCTAGTGGCAGAGGCTCTGAACTGCAGCCCCTGAAGCCCCTGTGTTCCTGCTTACCTGGCAGCGATGAACGCTCCTAAGATCATAGTGAATACTGTAGCCTGAATAGACCATGAGAACTTCTTCCTGAACACACACACACACACACACACACACACACACACGTTAGGGGCACAAAGGAAGTAAAAGCTCTAAGGAGTGTGTGGACAACCTGGCTCACCTGAGCAGGTAGCTTTCAGCCAGCATGGTGAATAGGATGGAGAACCTCCGCAGCACTGTGAACATTGGCAGACTGACACCATACACACACACACACACACACACACACACACACAGAGAAACTGAATAAGCACTCTTACCCCTTTAACAGGTGATCTGTGTAACAATACACTATATGGACAAAAGCATTTGTCTGTGCATTTGCACATCTGTGTCAGCAATGAGTGCAGATTATGATCATATTTAATTATTATTCACTAACTCACTTGACCTGTTTTGTCCCGACGAGGCCGGTGAGCTGATTGCCCACGTACAGCAGAGGCAGAGGAAACGTCTGAGGGGCAGAGAGAACATATCACACAGTGAAGACCACAGGTCCAGAACCTCCCACCGCTGCTGCAGGAGGGTCTACTGGTGCGGAATGGTGTGATGTACCTTTATTGGGACAGTCCTGTCAAAATCAGGGAAGTGGATCACTCTCAGTGCTTTTCCCACCCAAAGGACCACCACTGTGGCCAGCATCTGTAAAACACACACAGCAGAGAGATACCAGTCTGGAGGATCCACTGGAAGAGCGGTGCCCTCCACCACCTCCACCAAGAGCTGGGGCATCAGGCTGGTCAATAAAGAAAGACAAGGTGTGGACCAGCATAGTGTTGCAGTTGGTTTTGGTCATGCTGGTCAGTTTGGTGATACTGGTTACGCTGTTCAACCTGCTTGACCAAGCTTGAAAAAGACATAACTTATACTGGTCAAGAGCTAAGCTGGTCAAACAGCTTAACCAGTTTGAACTGGTTTTTCAGCAGATTACCGTAGATGGGCATGACTGACCGCTCTTACCTGACCAACTCCTACACACAGCGACGAGGGGAACCTGAAAGAACACCAATGTCAGCTGTACAGTAGACACTGAATCATTTAAAGTAGACACTGAATCATTTAAAGTAGACACTGAATCATTTATAATAGACACTGAATCATTTAAAGTAGACACTGAATCATTTATAGTAGACACTGAATTATTTATAATAGAACTGAATCATTTAAAGTAGACACTGAATCATTTATAATAGAACTGAATCATTTATAGTAGACACTGAATCATTTATAATAGAACTGAATCATTTAAAGTAGACACTGAATCATTTATGATTCTGAACTGAATCTGAAACATGTTTAGGGTTTATGTTTTCAGAGAATCGGTTCTTTAAGGAATCGACTCCCTCAGAGACTCACCTGTAGCTCGTCAGGACGCTTTTGTTCACAACGACGATGAGAAAAGAGCTGATTCCGTAAAACGAGGCCGTCAGTAACTTCAGGAGCAGAGCTGAGCTCCCAGCCTTCTGCTCTTCAGCCCAGTTCTCCTCCCTGCTCCTCCGAGAAGAACTTCCCTGCAGCTCCGCCATACCGATCACTGAGGTCCAACCGACCCTCCTCCAACAGGACCTGATCACTGAGGTCCAACCGACCCTCCACCAACAGGACCTGATCACTGAGGCCCAACCGACCCTCCTCCAACAGGACCTGATCACTGAGGTCCAACCGACCCTCCTCCAACAGGACCTGATCACTGAGGTCCAACCGACCCTCCCCAACAGGACCTGATCACTGAGGTCCAAACCATCTCCACCAACAGGACTCTGATCACTGAGGTCCAACCGGACCCTCCAACAGGACCTGATGACTGAGGTCCAACCTGATTCAACAGAGACCTGATCACTGAGGTCCAACTGACCTCCACCAACAGGACCTGATGACCGAGGTCCAACCGACTCCTCCTCCAACAGACCTGATCACTGAGGTCCAAACTGACCTCCACCAACAACAGGACCTGATGATTCTGGAGGTCCAACCGACCCTCCACCAACAGTGACCAATCAGAGTTCCACTGAGCTCCTTCTTAAGGGCCTCCCAGCCGGATCACTTAGGTCCAGAAGAACCACCTCCCAATAGGATTTCCAAGCTTAATCAGATGCATTATCCAGAATCATTTCTGTACTTCAGTCCATGTTCTAGATATTGGTCATAAAGAGTCTAGACAAGGAATTCTGATAACCATTTTGTCACTTGAGCTGCACTTTGACTTTAACCTATGTCCACACACACACACACACACACACATACAGTGCTGAGTAAGCTGTGATTCTGGCATTGAACACACTGTCATTGGGAACCCCAGGCTCATTAGGAAATCAGCTCTAGGAGATGAGGAAGAGTCTAAAGAGAGGAGTTAGGACACTCCTTAAACACCTCTGTAAACGTACTGAGAGACGGAGGTTCTATAACTAACACAACTTAGTCCAGCATAATTAACAGAAATGACACTTTCTTTTGAGGTCCGTAAAGTGTCTTCTGCCTCGTCCTTTTGGACTTTATCAAACTGCAGATGGGCAGTGATGTTCTTTTAGGAAGAAAGCAGCAAGCTTCCCATGCAGCCCTGTTCTCTCCACGTTCAAAGTGTTCTCCTGATGGTGGATCACATGAACACTTGAATGTGAGAAAGACCTTTCAGTTGATTAGAAGTAATATTTAAATCATTTTCACTCAATAAAATTGTTATTATCTACTTCAGGACCAGATCTGATGAAGATTTAGCTCAAATTCCTGCAGAATTTATAAAGGCTCACAATCTATTCTGATTGTCCTATTCCAATCAGCCTCCTCTGGATCACACAGGAGCCTCAGGGTTCTATAATTCCAGACTGTAGTTCATCTGTTTCTCTGCAGACTTTATTCTCCTCCTTTCACCCTGATCTTCAATGACCAGGACCCCACAGACCACCACAGAGCAGATATGATGGGTGGTGGGTCATTCTCACACTGCAGTCACACGACATGGTGGTGGTGTGTTAGTGTGTTGCTGGTACGGGTGGATCAGGACGAGCAGTGCTGCTGAGTGTTTAAACCCCTCAGTGTCACTGCTGGACCGAGAACAGGCCACCAACCAGAAACTGTCCATCCGACAGTGTCCTGTGAGCACTGATGAAGGACTAGGAGATCTAACACAACTGCTATGAAACAGATGAGCTTCTGTCTCTGACTTACAACTACAAGGTGCAGCAACTAGGTAGGAGCATCTAATAGACACGGAGTGGATGGAGTGTTTAAACACTAGCAGCTCTGCTGTGTCTGATCCACTGCAATAGCAAACACACACTAATGACACCACTCACTATGTCAGTGTTGACTGCAGTCCGTGGTGGCTCATTTAATCTATTCATTCATTAAACAGCACAGACCACAGACAGACGCAGCTCACGAACACTCTAGCACTATTGAACAGGGAGGCCATTCCGAATGCAGAAACGTCCGGCAAAGAAACAATCCAGTCACAGAAAGAGTCGAGTCGTGGAGTCATCCTGCACGTTCCGGCCGAGGATAGCGGTCAGTGGAGTGAAAATAAGAACAAAACTGGTGCTTTGAGTCCAAACAGATGAGTGTCTTTCCCTTTGAAGTCCAAGGCCCGGGATCCAAACGCTGCCTCCGAACACACACAGTAAAGGCCAGAAAATCAAATAACCAAAAACAAACAAAACAAAAACAGCAGTTCACTAAAGCAAATAGAAAAGAAACACAACACTAACACAGAACAGAGCATGCTGTTAGCTGGAAATTACAGACCGTCTTAACGGCTATGCAAGATATGTCAACAATCTGAGCTATGAACTCACTAGAACCCCCCAAATAATAATAATAATAATAACAAAAATAAAACCTCCGAATGCGACTCGCTCACAATCTAGCTGTAGAAGAGTAAGTCCATGGTGCAGATGAGTAACACATACAAGACACACACACACACACACACACACACACACACACACACACACACACAATCAACCAATCACGCGCACACACACGCTTTAAAAGTGATCCCAAGGTGTCTAAAAGTTGGAGGACGGAAGGACCAGCCTGGAGGAATAGAGACGAAAGCAGCAGGTAACTCAGAACTTCACTGGTCCAAATACAGAACAACCAAGAGCAAACCCTCCCCGGAGAGTCACGGAGACAAACTTAATGTGCCACAGGCCAAGCCACCCCCCGATCCCACCCCCCCTAAAATAAACAAAACAACAAACAAAACATCTGGAAGGAAGTGACGTCAGAGCTTCTTTAAAAACACTAAAAATAGTAATGAAGTGAATTTTACACTTATAAACATTAAAACTGGCATCGCAGGTCTGCTCGCGGCCCACCGTCCACCCCTGCTGAAGCCCACCAGACACGACACTCAGTACACTCTCACGTCACACACACACACACACACAGGAGAGGAGGCGGAGCGCGGGGGCAAGCTGAAGCCGACACGACGCGCGCACACTGGGATCCTACTCCGGAAATGCGTACATTCAAACAGCGCTAAAGGAAAGTCGGATTGATGAACGAGACCCTCGAACTAAACAGACCCGCAGAACATCCCTGCTGTCTCGAAATACAAAACCTCTACCAGGAATTTGCTTCAGTGTAACAAGAGAAGTCCGTTACGGTGTGTGTGCGTGTGTGTGTTTCCTTTAGAAAGGCAGAATCCAGTCCTCGGAGAATGGTATGGATGAAAGTCTCTCTTTTACATTTCTTTTTTTTTTCTTTTCTGGTTTCTAGAGTCGAAGAATCCGTAAGCATGCAAGCCTCGTACACGAGGGGTCGGGGTCGGGTGGGCGGGGCTTAGGCCAGGGCTGGGAACGCCTCCGGGTCGTCCACGTTGGGAACAGACACGCCTCCACCCTGAAACAAAAGACACACAGGTCTCATATAATCAGTAAATACGGATCATTTACACACACTGTTCAAAACACAAAGGAATCCGAATCCAACGAACATCCGAACGCTTTAGTAACGATGTCCTTTCGGTGGGGGGACGCTCGGATCGTCCGGGACGGACCCGTTCAGCGGAGTAAAGGAAGCTTTATTATCCAGATTCAAACAGATAAACCATCATGTTCCTCATGAGCTTCTGAGCTGAGAGCCGGACTTTATCTCAGTCACTGTAAGGAGCTGGACGGTGGAGACACAGGAGACTCGCGAGGTTTAATGTTTCTGTTCTCGTACAAAAACTAAAACGGCCGAGCCTCTCACTCGGTCCTGCGCTGTAACCGAACACGGATTTAATGACCATTAATGTTTAAAAAGGCTTTAGGAACCATCTGAAAGGTTACCCTGGAACCGGTGCTCGTTTCCTGTCCAGCAGCAGAAAACCCAGAACAGCATGGAGGTTAACAAAATCATGACTTATTGATTCTGGACGAGGTCTGGTAGAGACGTGGACGGTCAAAGAAATGTCCAAACGTAAACGAACGTGTGTTACCTTCTCAGCTCTGCTGCCCCCGCGGCCGGTCCGGGCTCCCCCTCGTCCTCCTCGGCCCCCGCGGGAGCCCCCCCGCCCGCGGCCTGGGCGACCCAAGTCTCCGAAGTTGATCTCCAGCTGGGAGGTGATGTCATTGGCCGGCTTTCGGAAGTGATGCTCACCTGCAGCTTCTTCTGCTCCCTGAGGACAAGGAGAGACAACACTGCTTCAGGACGGTCCCACACGCAACCTTCCTCGTTGGAGACCAAAGGACCGGCTGCGTTAACAGCTCATTTAAAACTGAGAGGTCGTCAGATCAGACAGATGCTCAGCGATCACTCACAAACCCTGATCTGTCCATCTCTACGTCACGGAGGGATAACAGAAGGTGGTACCTTTTGGAGAGCTTCTGGTTCAGTCTCTCCGGCTTCGATCAGACCTCCAGACGGCCTCTGGAAACCGATAAAAATAAACATCAAACGAAAGCTGAAATGCTACACTAACGACATGCAGGATTATTAGATGGACTTATCGTACAACGTTCGGACACAAACTCAGTGACAGGACGAGCTGTCTCTTTAGAAACAGTCTAATAGGACATTAGACACGTCTGTGTATTTGTACATGTCCGAGGACGCAAACGCGTAATAAGGGTGCAAGTGGCATAAAACGCTTGTACATTATTTCATCATTTCTTGGAAGCAACAGAATTTCTGTTTATATTCGTTTGAACATTTGTAGCACAAACAGCGTTCAACCACGCTCGGTCAAACAGGTTCAGATCGGACAACGTTTCAGGAACAGGGTGCGAGTCAGGCTTTAAAACAGGCATTACGGTGGAATTCCGATTTCCCGAGACGGTCAAAGACGCGTCGTTTAATTCACAACGGCTCCGAACGCAAGTCGGATTGTAGGAGCAGAACTTTCCGTTTGAATTTGGACTTTTATTTTCACAGCCTGAAAGTGTTGTACAGCGTCAGAACCCACATACAGCTACACTGTAACTGAATCTGAGGGGTGAAGAGTGAGAGTGCGACTCTGCACAGGGCTGATGTGACACAAACTGTAGATGTTATAATAACCTTTAATTACGACGTTTCTACGACACAATCTGAACACGACTGTACTCTGCAGAGCGTCGTCCCTCCGGAACCCAACCATCCCTCCCCCCACGAGGACGCGCCGTTCTCACCGCCGAGTCTTTGCTCTTTGATTTGTGCAGAACGTAGCCCTTCTTCCACTGCCCGTCCTCTCCCTCGTTGGGTTTGCGGATGTTGAACTCCACTTTGGCGCGTTCTTTATTCTGCATGGCCTTCCACTCGTCCAGGGTCATCTCCTTAGGGCCTTCCTCCTTCACCTCCTCTACCTCATTCTCCCTGTGGACACACACACACACACACACACACACACACACACACACACACACACACACAACACACACACACACACACACACACACACAAGTGAACTCAGTAAAAAGCCTCCACATACTTCCTACAAAAGGCAGAAGCCAAAAGCTCGAGGTTACAAGCTTACATTCTCTCTGCAGGCGTACATCTCACTGTGACCATCACTGGGACCTGTGGATCAGACACAGCAGTGCTGCTGGAGTGTTTAAACCCCTCAGTGTCACTGCTGGACCAGAACAGTCCACCCGACCAGAAATGTCCAGCCGACAAGCGTCCTGTGAGCACTGATGAAGGACTAGAGGACGACCAACACAAACTGTGCAGAAACAGATGAGCTTCTGTCTCTGACTTTACATCTACAGGGTGGAGACACTCAGTAGAGTGTCTAATAGAGTGGACAGTGAGTGGACACAGTGTTTAAACACTCCAGCAGCACTGCTCGTCTGATCCTGATACCAGCTCAACACTATGCACCACCACGGTGCAGAAACAACAAGGTGTTAATCGAGAGTAAAACATCGGTCACTAAATGGCAGACACATCTCTCACTCTGGAAACAGACAGACCTGCTGAGAACTCTCACACTCAGAACTGCGGTGCATCCGGAACTGACGGCTAGGTCACACCCTGCTGCCGTCTCAAGATCGTCTTGAAGACACAGATACTACGCTGATCAGTCTCATCTCAGACCTGTCCCTGATTGAAAATGTGTGGATGCTGTGTGTGTTTATTTACACTTACTTGTTTCTGGGTCTGCAGGCGCATCTCCTCCCCTCTGCAGGCGTCTCAGGAGCAGCTGACTGTTCCACCTGCATGCTGCAACATGCTGCTGCAACACACACACACACACACACACACACACACACACACACAGGACGTTAATACAGTATATATGACTGAACTGCACTGACAGACTAATACATACACTTGGAGTCAAAAGTTTTAGAACACACAGTATGGGTTCTGAAACCCCTCAGGACCACCACAGAGCAGGTCCTGTGGGGTCCTGATCATTGAAGATCAGGGTGAAAGGAGGAGAATAAAGTCTGCAGAGAAACAGATGAACTACAGTCTGAATTATAGAACCACAAAGAGCTCCTGTGTGACAGTGAGAGGAGAAACGAGGAGGTCGTCATGATGTGCTTGGATTCAGACAGTCAGAACGTCATGTGATCTCTGGATTAAGAACATGCCGCTGTAATACACGTCCACTACCGGTCAATGATGAGGACGGAGCTGCTTTTAAGGGAACCTTTAAGGCTGCAGAAACGTTGCTGACACTGATGTGCAAATACACACACAAGTGCCCAAACTGGGGGCTCCTGAGAGGTGAAAGTGTCCAAGTGCTGGCTATGTGGTCACAAGTATAATACCCAGTGATGCCACAGCCAACCGTCAGTGACTGGGAGCCCCAGAGAGCACAACTGTGCTCTCACCCCTGTATGGGTAGCGTCCTCCTCCAATGGGAGCTCGATATAACGGGGGGAGTGGAAATGAATAAACAGGAACAATATCTGCAACAAACTGACCAAAGCACTGACCGTGGAGCGAGTGAACGTGAGTGCTGCTGGTGTTCATGACTACCTGGCTTCTTCCTTGGTGGTGCCCCAGTTGTGTGATCCGGCTCCTCCTCGTTTGTCGTCGGCTTTCTGTCCTCTGGATGACAGAAAACACACCGAGTGACGTCCCACCCTCAGAGAAACCTCCCAAAACACCCGTCCCAATAAAAAACACCCTCTTACGATTTGTCGCTGCCGCTGTGTCGCTCGTATTCACGCTTCCCTCGCGAGTCGAAACCGTCTCCTCGGCCCATGCCCCGCCCACGGCCTCCCCTACCTCCACGGCCACCGCCGCGACCCCGGGGGGGCCTGTCTCCCATTGGCCTGAAAAGATTTTATAGAGAATTTATAAAGAACAACAACCGTAACTGTTTTGTGACAAACTCTCGCTAGCGCTTACACACACCCTGACCGGTTGAGCTGCTCTGCATTCACAACAAAACACCTGGAATAACGGACGACTGTAACGTTTCCTACAATAATAGTGGAGTGTGTGCGGGTGAGTGTAATCTGATTCAGAATAGCTGTGTAGGCTGTCAACACAACACTTACGACGCTCCTGTTCCCATGGTTGCAGTACAGTTTCCATGGTTAAACTACGTCCCTTTACGTGGTAGCACTCACACCCGTACGGCTTTACTGACATACGTTCACCCTTCACCCGCTCATCTGCCTCCTGGAGTGGGCGGAGCTGCGCAGAACGGCTGCTCGTCCTCATGTTAACTCACTTGTCAACAGAAGCTTCGCCTCCTTCAGGTTTGTCCTCGGTCGGCTTTTCGAAGCGTCTTTCACGCGGAGGTCGTCTGTCTGTTCTCCGCTCAGCAGGCCGTCCCTCTCCTGGTGGCCCCTGATGGTGTGGGGGGCCACCAGAAGGACCCTGCTGATCCTGCTTCCTCCCTACTCTCCTCATCCCTGAAACCACCAGGAAGCAGAGCATGTAAAACTAAACATAAAATATGCCGCTCTGTTTATATCTGATATAGATATAAATATCGATATATCGCTCAGCCCGTATCCCGCTCTGTTTATATCTGATATAGATATAAATATCGATATATCACTCAGCCCGTATCCCGCTCTGTTTATATCCCGATATAGATATAAATATCGATATATCGCTCAGCCCGTATCCCCCTCTGTTTATATCTGATATAGATATAAATATTGATATATCGCTCAGCCCTTATCCTGCTCCGTTTATACCCCGATTGAGATATAAATATCGATATATCGCTCGGCCCGTATCCCGCTCCGTTTATATCCCCATATAGATATAAATATCGATATATTGCTCGGCCCGTATCCCGCTCCGTTTATACCCCGATATAGATATAAATATCGATATATCGCTCAGCCCGTATCCCGCTCTGTTTTTATCTCAATATAGATATAAATATCGATATATCGCTCAGCCCGTATCCCGCTCTGTTTATATCCCGATATAGATATAAATATCGATATATCGCTCAGCCCGTATCCCGCTCCGTTTATATCCCGATATAGATATAAATATCGATATATCGCTCGACCCGTGTCCCGCTCCGTTTATATCCTGATATAGATATAAATATCGATATATCGCTCAGCCCGTATCCCGCTGTTTATATCCCAATATAGATATAAATATCAGTATATCGCTCGGCCGGTATCTCTCTGTTCATATTCCGATATAAATATAAATATTAATACATTGCTCAGCCCGTATCCCACTCCATTTATATCTCGATATAGATATAAACATCAATGTATCGCTCAGCCCGTATCCCGCTCTGTTTATATCCCGATATAGACATAAATATCGATATATCGCTCAGCCCGTATCCCGCTCTGTTTATATAACGATATATAGATATAAACATCAATGTATCGGTCAGCCCGTATCCCGCTCTGTTTACATAACAATAAAGATATAAATATCAATATATCTCTCAGCTCGTATCCTGCTCCGTTTATATCCTGATATAGATATAAATATCAGTTTATCACTCAGCCTGTATCCCACTGTTTATATCCTGAAATAGATGTAAATATCGATATATCACTCAGCCTGTAACCTGCTCCGTTTACATTCCGATATAGATATAAATATCGGTATATCGCTCGGCCGGTATCGCTGTGTTTATATCCCGATGCGGGTGTAAATACCGGTGTATCAATGCTGCTGTGATTCGGTGTGAGTCCGGATTAAAGCTGCGGGAATCGGAGCTGCTGAAGTCGGGTTTAAAGCGGTGTAACAGCGGTTCCGGCTGGAGCTCGGTGTTTATCGGCTGATTAAAGTGCCCCCTTAGAGAGGCGGACCGGACGGCTCCGAGCCGAACCTGCACCCACCATCTTTCTTCAGGGGCACCGGAGCCTGCGCGTCCTCCTTCTTGTCGGCCAGCGGGTTCTTGCGCTCTCTCTGCGGCTCTCTCCGCGGCTGCTTGGCGGCCTGCGCGGCCGTCTTCCCCGCGGCCCCCGCCGCCTCCTTCCGCTTCGTCTCCGCGGCCTTTAAGATCTCGAACGGATCGGACTCATCGTCCAGGAGCTGGTCGAACCGGTTGGTCACGACGCAGCCGAAGCCGTCCTGCAGGTGTCCGGGCATGATGGCGCCCCAGCGGTGGGATTGTCCTCCGATTGCGCGGAGCGGACCCCCGACTCCGACACAAACACGCAAGATGGCCGCACCGCACACAGCCCTTCTCTTCCGGCGGCCCGCCGCACATCCGGGACCTGCGCGCGGGGCCTGTGGGAAATGTAATTCTAAACCGGATTAAAACTACAATTAGATAAATACAGTTACATACATCGATTTAGCAACCACTTTAGTTTGGAACCAGGGCCGTATTCAGTATTCACACTGGATACTGAACAACTCACACTGGATACGGAATAACTCAGTGGACACTGCATAACTCATAGTGGGTACAGAGTAACTCATACTGGAACTGAATAACTCAGTGGACACTGCATAACTCACAGTGGGTACAGAGTAACTCATACTGGAACTGAATAACTCAGTGGACACTGCATAACTCATAGTGGATACAGAATAACTCATACTGGATACTGAATAACTCCGTGGATACTGAATAACTCATACTGGATACGGAATACTCAGTGGATACTGAATAACTCATACTGGATACGGAATACTCAGTGGATACTGCATAACTCAGTGGGTACAGAATAACTCATACTGGATACTGAATAACTCAGTGGATACCGGTAACTAATAGTGGACACCAAATAACTCATAGTTGATACTGGAAAATTCATAATGGATATGAAATAATTCATAGTAGACACTGAATCACTCATACTGGATATGGGAACTCATAGTGGGTGCAGAATAACTCATACTGGAAAATGGTAACTGATAGTGGACACCAAATAACTAATAGTGGATACTGAATAATTCATAGTAGATACTGAATAATTCATAGTGGATTATTGAATAACTCATACTGGATATGACAACTCATAGTGGACACCAAATAACTCAGAGGATACCAGATAACTCATAGTGGATACTAGATAAGTCATAGTTGATACTGAATAATTCATAATAGATATGGAATAATTCATAGTGGATATTGAATAACTTGCACAACATACTGAATAATTCATAGTAGATACTGAATACAGCATAGTGAATGTGGAATAATTCATAATGGATACTAAATCATTCCTAGTATATTCTGAATAATTCATAGTGGTGAAGTTTCCCACTGCAGGACTAATAAAGTATTATCTTATAGATACTGAATACATCATTGTTGATACTGAATAATTCATAGTGGATATGGAATACATTATAGTGGATGCTGAATAATTCATAGTGGATATCAATAATTATTAGGAGGAACTGAATAAATCATAGTATATCATGAATAACTCAGTAGATAAATAAAGAATAATTCATAGACAATAATGAATAATAATGACAGTACATACAGTAGATATTGAATAATTCATGCTGGATATGGGATAATTTATTGAATATACTGAATAATTCATAGTGGAGCCCGGCGTTATCAAACGGCGCTTAAAGGAGAGAATTGAGTAAAGTGGTGGGATCCATAATGACTTGTGTTTAATTGTACACGTGCACAGCTTTAACACCATGGTAAAACGTTAACATGTACTGCTAAACAACAGCGCTACAGTACAGTACACACATCAGACACCGTCTCAGAACGGCAGCAATCACAGTAATAAATAAACAATAATAAACACGCTGAGACAAACTCATAACCCTGCGCAACACCATTCTATCCATCAGTACAATGTTCTCAAACTGCTGCTGCAGGCTGAAAGGGCGGGGCTAATTGGTTGCAGGGTGAAAGGGTGGTGCTAAATTGCTGCAGACGGGATGGGCGGGGCTAAACAGCTGCAGGCTGAATGGGTGGGGCTAAACAGCTCTTGGTTGGTTGATCTGAAGTGTGCGTCAGATCTGCAATCGTAGAACATCCCGAATAACATTTAAGACATGCTGTGAACAGCAGGTACAGACACTGCAAACCTGGACCTCCATCACACACTTGGATCCTCATCTGGACACACACACACACACACACACACACACAAAGAGAGGAGAAAGAGGCGTGTTAGAGAGTGTAGAGGTGAAGTGAAGCAGAACCCAGCACACAGAGAGGAGTGATTGAAGGAGTGAGAGAGTGAGAGAGTGAGTGAGGGAGTGCAGGTGTGTTACCTACTGTTCTGCTCTGTCTCCAGCAGGCGGAGTGTGTTCAGGGCAAGTGTGTGAACATCTCTGTGGACGTTGGGGTCAGAGGTCAAGTCTCTCACTTTACCTAAACCTCCCTCCTCCTCTAGCAGAGCACTGTACTGAGATACTGCACACACACACACACACACACACACACACACACACACACACAACCGTAAACATGTTTTAACTGTCTGTCAGTCACTCTTCCCTCTTCCTCCTCCCTCTCTCTCACCCTCACCATTTTGCCGGACGACGAGCTGGATGCCCCACAGAGCCCAGAGCTGCACTCCAGAGGGTTGAGAGTGATCGAGGAGAGGATAGAAGGGCTGAAATGACCTGAGAGAGAGAGACAGAGATAGACAGATGGAGAGAGAGAGTGAGACAGAAGCAGAGAGAGAGAGACAGAGAGGGAGACAGAGGGAGAGAGAGAGCGAGAGAGAGACAGAGAGAGAGACAGAGGGAGAGAGACAGAGAGAGTGAGACAGAAGGAGAGAGAGAGTGAGACAGAGGGAGAGAGAGACAGAGGGAGAGACAGAGAGAGAGTGAGACAGGGAGAGAGAGAGAGAGAGAGAGAGAGAGAGAGAGAGAGAGAGAGACAGACAGAGACAGAGGGAGAGAGAGAGACAGAGAGAGAGAGAGACAGACAGAGACAGAGAGAGACAAACAGAGGGAGAGAGAGAGAGACAGAGGTGTCTGTATGGTGTACAGATGTTCTGGAGATGTTCTGGAGATGTTCTGGTATCATAATATCCACAGTGGGCCGCTGAGGCAGCAAGGTGTGCTTTGACCCCTAATACTGCTGCTGAACTAAACTAGTAAACTCAGACCAGAGGAACGGGTTCTGATCCACACTCCCCCTCTCACACTCACAGATACGACACCATCTCGCGGTCCGGGGGAGCCCATGACATCACAGAGGAGTGCTGAATGGGGCGAGGAAACAGAGTCAGTGACGTCACGAAGAGTCGCCTAAAGATTCAGTCAAAAAGAGTCGAGTCCACATAGAAATCAGAAACTCGCATCACAAAGTAAGGATCATAAATGTCCCACACCAGTTTGTTGAGGATGGTGTCGCGGAGCTGGGTGTCCAGTGTCCACTCCGGTCCTCTGCTGGACGTCAGGTTAGCCAGAACGCCTCCTGCAAAGTAGCTGACCCCCACCTCCACGGAGGGGCCATGCAGCAGAGCCACAATATACTCCAGCAGATCCTCCTCCATTAGCTGCTCCCGAAGATCCTCCACCTCCGCCACGTTATTCTACACACACACACACACACACAGACACACACAGTTTTCAGCTCTGTACAGCTTGGATCAGTATCAGGAGTGTAAATTAAGGAGGGTGGTACATGAGTGTACTGAGGGTGTCCCTCAGGATTGGTACAGGTGTATTACAGGTGTAGTGCAGGTTGTGACGCAGGTATATGAATGGTGCACTTCAGACAGTGAAGGTGTTTGCCAGATGTACCAGGGTGGTGCAGGTCCAATAAACATGCAATACAGGTGTGCTGCGGGCATACGTCAGGCGTAGTTCAGACGTGGTGCAGGTGAACACCAGGTGTGTGTGCCGGTGAATTACACTTGTAGCACTGTTGTAGTGAAGGTGTGGAAGAGCAAAACTCACCAAAAGACCCAAAACCTTCTGTTGGACAGTGGAGTCAAAGTAGTAAGTCTGTGGAGCACAATAGACACACACTTTTCAGTCACACATACCATGTTCTGATGTGTGTGTGTGTGTGTGTGTGTATGTACCTCTAGCAGTTCCATGTAAAGCTCCAGTCCCTGGTTCTGTAGGAATATTCTACAGCCGTTCGGAGTTTCGTCAGTGAGGTTCCACAGGGCGCTCAGAGCGAACTTCAGCGTGGAGTCCACTGCTCCTGTTGATGCCCTCTGCTGGACAATACTCAGCAACTGCTGCTCATCAGAAATAACAACTCAACCATCAGTGAACCTGTCTCAGGAGTCAGCCATGACACTACCACCACCATGCCTGACAGATTAGAAGGTCCTTTCCTGAACATTTCCCAACACTGCTGATGAGTGAGGGGCTGAAGGACGGCAGCCCTGAAAGCAGAACTGACGCAGTCGGTAGTGAGGATGTTCGTTACTGACCTTAATGATGAACTCTTCTGCCCCCAGCAGGCCAATCTCCTCCACACTCAGCTGCAGAGAGGGACACAGCAAGCATCGTATGTGTACAGAGTACAAATAGATTGTACAGAAGAACCACATTCGGTTCCCCAATGTTCTACTGGTGGAAGGTTCCTTCAAAATAGTCGCTAGAATACCAATATTAAAATCTTTTGCATTAGTCAATATGATGCTGATATTGAAATCTTGAGATACTGTTACCTTGGAAACCAGTAACGAGACAACTGCCACAGACATCCTCTGTAACATCTGATCTTCATATAAACTCAAACAGTTCATCACCTGCTTCACTGCTTCAAACCTGTTACACACACACACACACACACACACACACACACACACACACACAGTTCCATAATCCAATATTTCGTACAGTGTTGTATTTTATTTGAGGGAGCACACACCACAGTGACCACCCAGCAGTACCGCTGTACAAACAAAGAAACCACCCGGGATGCTAAAGCAGCAATCTTGCAACACCATGGCAACCAACAAGCAAAAACAAAAACAGCTTTACCCTATTGACCACATAGCAACTGCCTGGCAGTGGGTTGACACATAACCCAGCGTTCCATTAATGAGGTTCTGCAACCAGTGGTTCTACCTTTTCTGAACACACACTCCGGTGCTCTATTCCAACAGGACGACGCTCGTCCACACACTGCTGCCGTCTCAAGATCTCGTCTTGAAGACACAGATACTACGCCGTGGTCGGTCTCATCTCCAGACCTGTCCCTGATTGAAAATGTGTGGACACTATTGGACGCTCTATCAACACTCCACCCCTACCACACCATCTGCAGAACTGAGTGAGAACATTCAAGCTGCATGGGATGGATCATCACAGGACACCATTAGGAACCTCTACACCTCCATGCAGAGACGTCTGGCGTGTTGCGTTAAACCCGACGCCGTCCTGAGAGACACCACTTCTGTATGAGTAGATCAATAAATATTGATATCCTGAGCCAAACTGTACTGACCTGTTAAAGGGGACAGTCTGGAGAATATGGTCACTGCACAGACACAGCAGGCAGTTCTTCTGGATCTAAACACACACACACACACACACACACACACACACACACACACACACACACACTCACTGTTATTCATACATATATTCTGGATCTAAATTAACAATGCAATAATATTGAACTGTTGTGTACACTGATGATATTTTCATCAACTGTTTGTTGCCTCACAGGAAGAAGAACCTGGGTTCGATCCCCGGGTGGGGCGACCTGGGAAGTTTCTGTGTGGAGTTTGCATGTTCTCCCCGTGTTCGCGTGGGTTTCCTCCAGGTACTCCGGTTTCCCCCACAGTCCAAAGACATGTGCGGTAGGTGAATTGGTGACTCTAAATTGGCCCTTAGTGTGTGAATGTATGAGTGTGTGTGTGTGTGTGTGTGTGTGTGTGTGTGTGAGCCCTACGATGCCTTGGGAAACACAATCCTAATTCTGATATCATTGTACAGATCTAATCTAAACACACACACAGACACACACACACACACACACACACACACACACACCTGTTCATGATTGGGAAAGTTTCTCAGGGTGGCTATCAGCTGCTGGACCACATCTCCCAGCAGTCTGTTGGGCATTCCCATTCCCAGTTCCAGATTGGTCAGGTTGAACATACAGGCTGTGGCCACCAGATGCACCCTGGCCGACTCGGAGTGCGTCTGCATTCCAGCACACACCAGCTACAAAACACAGATACACACACCCCAGAACATCTAGACCAAGACCATGAATGTGAAGAGTGGACTTAGAAGAAGGTTCTTGAGAACCAAGGATGGAGGACTGTTGAGATGTGCAGTGCACCAGCTTACCTCACAGAGGGTACACAAACATCATGACAATACAGAACACACAACCGCCGTTTGGATCAAACCAACTGGAAAACTGTATGCGAGGGCAGTTACCGGCTGTTCTAGGCTTCATATCTCAGGATCAGTGTAAACTAAGGACATGATACTCACATCATAACTAACTACAGACTGACTCTGTAGAACCCTGGTCTCAATGTGTGACTACAGTCAGTAATTCAGCTCAGAAAACAGCTGAAATTCACTCGTTTGCAGCTGAATTAAATCCCAGTTTAAATATCAAAGCAGCTTCCAGTGCATGTTTACTGCTCTGTCCACGTGAACATGATCAACCTGCATACAGACTCTGACTGATCAGAGAGAGGGGGCGGGGCTGATGATCAACCTGCATACAGACTCTGACTGATCAGGGAGAGGGGGCGGGGCTGATCCCCTAGATATTGGGTTGCAGAGGAAAATGAGAAGGGAGGGGCTAATTGCTCTCTTTCTTTGCCAAATTTCAGAATAAAAGTCCTGACAAGGGATAATACAGGTACATAGTTCAATAAGAAAAAGAATAAAGGATTTTATATTTTATTTGGGCCACTGTCGAGAATTATGAAGAACTAATTATCAAAAATATCCTCGTGAATCTAATCGTTTCACGTAATTAAAATTATTCCATTTTCAGCTCAAAACACTCTGGATGATGAATTTCTGATTCTGAAGTTGATCATCCAGAGTGAGATGAGAGTGATCTTTTAGATGAAAATGGTGTGAATACTTATGAATGTTTTATTTTTGTGTTTTATGTTTTAATACATTTCAAACGAACTTTTCTCACTGTGACATCGTGGGGTTTTCTGTGTAGAATTTAGAGGGAAAAATGAATTGACTCCATTTTGGATTAAGAATGAAATAAAATGTGGAGAAAGTGAAGCTCTGGAAACACCGTCTGGATGCGGTGTGTAACGTTCAGACTGACACGGACATTTATAATAATGTCCAACAGGATCTGAGATACAAATAAGACCATATTCGAAAAAAACAAGGACGACTACACACCAATTAATCACAACATCTTCAAACTCATACAAACATTTATTCTGTTAATATTTACAACATTAAAAATGACCTTCAGAGCCTCCGGCTGAGACCCAATGTCCAGCTGGTTGGTGAGACTATGGAGATGGAGTAGCGCTCTGTGCAGAAAGACCTCTCTATCTCTGTAGCGCCTCAGAGCCTCACACAGCTGAGTCAGGTTACACTGTCCAGCAACCTGCGCACACGCGCGCACGCACACACACACACACACACACACACACACACACAGGTGGTTTCTATGGTGCTGCTAGGTGATTGCTTACAGTATTGCAAAGTGGTTGCTGTGATGATGTTAAATTATTATATAAGTTGTTATGGTGTTGCTAGGAAGAAATTATAGCATCCACAGTGTTGCTAAGTGGTTGCTATGATACAGCTGGTAGTTAATATGATATCCCAGGTGGTTGCTATGGTGTTGCTAGATCATATCCAGAGTGATTAAGTGGCCACTATCATACAGCAGGTGGTTGCTACGGTTGTGTGGTTAAATGGTTGTAATAGTACACCAGTTGTTTACAATGAAATTGCAAAGGCGTTATTATGGTGTTGTCAGATGGCTCCCATGGTACCCCGGTGGTTGCTAGAGTGCTCTTGCTCTATCTGTCAACCCCTTTGGGTTAGATGCTCCACACATCTCTAACTTACCTCTTACTTTAACCAACCACTTCCTCACACCTCACCTTCAGGGTCCCTTCTCCAGACAGGACGTCAGAGGCTCCAGCTCCAGTGGCCAGCAGACCCAGAAACTGCATCCCCTGCCGGACCTCCACAAACACCTTGACCACTGCATCACTGACCCCAGACCAGCCGGACACGTCCAGAGACTCCAGAGAGGGGAGGATCTCTGGATGCTCCAACAGCTGGACTACAGCAGCCTATTAGAACAGAACTGAGCTCAGAAACCGACTCAACACACACCCTCTGAAACACTACTGAACAACCTCTATTCAAAACTGAAAATTAAATGCTTCAAAATGGCAAATGGGAAAGAGAAGAGACGAAAAAAATGAAAACCTGTATCGGAAATGTTATTTCGTCATTACACAGCATTATAGAGCGCCCCCTACGCTTCCTGTAGTGTATTACAGTCTGTCAGAATGAGCGTGTGGATCATATGAACATTATAGAGCGTTATAGAGCGCCCCCTACACTTCCTGTAGTGTATTATAGTCTGTCAGAATGAGCGTGTGGATCATATGAACATTATAGAGCGTTATAGAGCGCCCCCTACGCTTCCTGTAGTGTATTACAGTCTCTTACAGGGCATTCATTGTCTGTGTCCAGTCTGTCGTTGGAGATGTCTAAATGCCTGAGTTGCTCTAGTCTGGAGAGGATGGACAGGAGGCTGGTTGTGGACATGTCCAGGTGATGTAGGCCGTGGGCAATGAGGGACTGCAGGTGTGACTTTAGATTCAGCAGAGGGGTCAGGTCAGTCACGACCGTGCCGGATATATCCAGACTGTCCAACAGGGGCAGTGAGCAGATTTCCTCAAGTGCAGAGTCATCCAGCTGTGTCCAGGCAAGGCCCAGACTGCGGAGAGCCCGCAGGGAGCTGAAGCTCAGGCAGCCGTCCGAGCTGGAGCTGAGGAGATCCAGGCCAGTCAAAGTCAGACGATGGATGCTCTGCCGGCAGTGCTGATTGGACAAGAGGCCCTGGACAATAATAATATCATGTCACATAATTGTAATTACCCCCCCCCCCCTTAAATAAATAAATAAATGAGATTATTAATATTTAAAACACAGTCAGTGAAAGTGACCAGAAAGATGAAAGTAAACAATCTTCTCAGACTTACAGGAGGCGCTGTAGCAGGTCAGTAAACACTCTGGTAAATCCATGCAAACACTATCAATTCAGTACAATTCTATACTATAAGATTTACCACCTAAACACAAACACAAACATCAACAAATAGTTTCTCCCAGAAGGACGTGTGGGACTGCAGTTCTGTAGTGAAGATGAAGGTGATCAGGATCAATAACTGATGATAACTGTAGTCTGATCTGATCAATATTTATTGATCTACTCATACAGAAGTGGTGTCTCTCAGGACGGCGTCGGGTTTAACGCAACACGCCAGACGTCTCTGCATGGAGGTGTAGATGTTCCTAATGGTGTCCTGTGATGATCCATCCCATGCAGCTTGAATGTTCTCACTCAGTTGTCCACATAAAATATCCATGTAACATTTCACCCTGTATCTCCCTGCTGTCGCTGCCTGTGATCAACCCTGGAAGGTAAACTGTTACGTAACGCAGCACAAAAACCATAATAATATCACACCTGCAGGATGTCAGAGACGGTGATATCGCCACAGAGACGGGAAGCATCCAGCTCTCTCAGGCGATGGCAGCAGAGAGCCTGGCGGAAAGCATCCGAGGAGAGACGGCAGGAGCGAATGCACACTCGCTGCAGACGCAGACACTCCGAACTGCGAAACACGGCGACGGTTTGGTCGTTCAGCACACCTGAGAGGGTGAAGAGAAAGAGAAGACAGAAGAGAAAGTAAGGGGCTGTTTAGGGTCCCGACAGACAGGTCAGCGCCCCCCTGCCCTTTCCTCCTCACCCTCCTGAGCCATGGTGTGTATGAGGAGGTCAGACAGCTCCTGAGGAAACACCGGACAGGAGCTGAGCTGCAGAGAACCATCAGCAGACACGCTGCACAGAGCCTGCAGGTTCCGACACACACACTCCAGACACAGTCTGGACAGACACGGGGGGCCGTCGTCATCCTGAAACACACGTACACACACACACACACTTTTAAACACAAGTGTGACTAATCCGTATAGAAACCATTTACACTCTCTGTGGTTCAGAAAACTCAGTCACATACTAATCTTAAAACAGTTCAGACTTTTATCTTTATGTGAGAGCTATGGATGAGAACACACACACACACACAGTCTCTATTACACACACACACACACCTTTTCTCTCTTACACATACACACACTGTATCACACACACACACACACACAGTCTCTATTACACACAAACACACACACACATTTTCTCTCTAATACATACACACACTGTCTCTATCACACACACACACACACACTTTCTATTACACACACACACACCTTATCTCTCTTACACATACACACACACTTTATCTCTCTTACACACACACACACACACACACACACACACACACACACACACACACACACACACACACAGAAGCTGTTAGAGTGACTTCTTCTGGGTCTGAAGATCTAAAGATAGCTCTTCTCCACAGCACAGCTCTAATCTTAGCTGAAGCATTAAACCCAGGCGCGCGCACGCATATCTCAGCGCGTTCACGAGAATTCACTCACCATCAGATCAGACCAGATCAGACCAAACCAGATCAGATCAGACCAGATCAGATCAGACCAGACCAGCAGAGTCTCAAAGCAGATACGAGTTCAGAGCACAACCACACTCAGCCGTTCAGGAGCTGCAAAAATCACAGTCCTGACCACACACACGATTCACTCACTGAACCGACTCCTCTGATGATTCACTGATTCAAACTCATTCAACAGGTCCACTCACTGGACACTTTATTCGAAACACCTCCTTCTGCTCCATCACTGGACACTTTATTAGAAACACCTCCTTCTGCTTCATCACTGGACACTTTATTAGAAACACCACCTTCTGCTTCATCACTGGACACTTTATTAGAAACACCTCCTTCTGCTTCATCACTGGACACTTTATTAGAAACACCTCCTTCTGCTTCATCACTGGACACTTTATTAGAAACACCTTCTGCTTCATCACTGGACACTTTATTAGAAACACCTCCTTCTGCTTCATCACTGGACACTTTATTAGAAACACCCTCTTCTGCTCCATCACTGGACACTTTATTAGAAACACCTCCTTCTGCTCCATCACTGGACACTTTATTAGAAACACCCTCTTCTGCTTCACTCACTGGACACTTTATTAGAAACACCCTCTTCTGCTCCATCACTGGACACTTTATTAGAAACACCAGCATGTGTGCTTCATTACTGGCCACCTGCTGAGTGACATTGACATCAATTGACATTTGCAAGGACGGCAGAGTGCTCTATTCCAACAGGACGACGCTCGTCTACACACTGCTGCCGTCTCAAGATCTCGTCTTGAAGACACAGATACTACGCCGTGGTCAGTCTCATCTCCAGACCTGTCCCTGATCGAAAATGTGTGGACGCTCTATCAATACTCCACCCCTACCACACCATCTGCAGAACTGAGTGAGAACATTCAAGCTGCATGGGATGGATCATCACAGGACACCATTAGGAACCTCTACACCTCCATGCAGAGACGTCTGGCGTGTTGCGTTAAACCTGACGCCGTCCTGAGAGACACCACTTCTGTATGAGTAGATCAATAAATATTGATCAGATCAGACTACAGTTATCATCAGTTATTGATCCTGATCACCTTCATCTTCATTCACTACAGAACTGCCGTCCCACACGTCCTTCTGGCTGCAGCTATTTTTTGATGAGTATAGAAGGTGAGCAGTGAGAAATAAGCAAACAGGCCTCAGTGCCAGAAGTACAAAGTCAAGGTCATTGTCTCATCCAGTCTTTATAAACTGACCATGGCTGGCCTCCCACCTACTCCTGAGGGGTCTTAATGGAGGGCCTTCATTCCATATAGGTTGTCCCCAGTTCTGCTCGGCAGGACTAAAGCATGTGAAAGTAATCTCACCCTGTTTAGGAACGTTAATGGTACACCAGATCAGCCGTGTGTTCCACAGAGCAGAGCCTGACCGGTGGGGTCTGTCTGGAACCGTGTTCATGCTCTGGTGATTAAAGCTCAAGGCTCTCTAATGAGCTGACGACAGTGACCTTGAACCAAAGAGCACACAAAAATCGCACACACGCACATTTACACACTCACACACACTCCAAACATCCAGCTCTGATCTTCTACAATTCTGCAAAATTCCTGAAGTTCCTGAATGCATGTAACGATTTCTTTATTCTGATATATTGCTATCAAATCTTCAACACACATCCTGAAGATGACGCTCTGGCAGAGCAGGTTTACTGTCTGTGTTTATTTAAGTGCCGTTTTTTTCTCTAGTCATATGTACCCTTCCTGAAAGATCTCTGCACCTTCTGTCCCAGTGTGTCCCTATGTCTGTGTCTAAACACCACACACTTTTGAGAAAGAGGCGTCTGTGAGATGCAGCAGAGCATGTTCCAGAAAGTTCCCAAAACAGTCCTTCAGTCTTCAAACTCACAGTGATCTCTTCCTGACAGTATAGAGCACCCATATGGAAACCTGACGTTTGGGCTCATGCATGCACACTGCTCTGATGCTGGTTTGAAAGTGACAGGACATGAATGCACTGTGCTTGAGCAAGACACTTAACTCCCCGCCTGCTCCCCGGACAACGTGGACAGGGCTGCCCACCGCTCCAGGCACACGTGCCAGACATCTCTGCATGGAGTTGTAGAGGTTCCTAATGGTGTCCTGTGATGATCCATCTCATGCAGCTTGAATGTTCTCACTCAGTTCTGCAGATGGTGTGGTATGGGTGGAGTGTTGATAGAGCGTCCAATAGCGTCCACACATTTTCAATCAGGGACAGGTCTGGAGATGAGACCGACCACGGCGTAGTATCTGTGTCTTCAAGACCAGATCTTGAGACGCCAGCAGTGTGTGGACGAGCGTCGTCCTGTTGGAATAGAGCACCGTAGTGTGTGTTCAGGAAAGGTAGAACCACTGGTTGCAGAACCTCATTAACGTAACGTTGGTCTGTTAAAGTGTCTGAAGACCAAAGGTCGTCTGGCATCAAACGAAACTGCACCCAGACCATCACACCAGACCTTCTGGACGTGTGATGCATGACAACAAACCATTAATCTTGGTCCACACACACATCTATCTGTCTGTCTGTCTGTCTGCCTGTCTATCTATCTATCTATCTATCTATCTATCTATCTATCTATCTATCTATCTATCTATCTATCTATCTATCTATCTATCTATCTATCCATCCATCCATCCATCCATCCATCCATCCATCCATCCATCCATCCATCCAGGTTCTTTCATTAGGACATCATTAAAAACAGACGTTTTAGATCCGTTTAACACATCCATGTGTTACACTTCTCAGAGTTAGTGCTGAATGTGTTAGTGAACCTTTGGCACAGTGCACGTGTGTTGTTTACAGTGTGTACAGTCGACGTTGTGAGTGTAAATAAGTCACATCGTCTCCAGAGACACACTGCTGTACATTTTAATACTCAATTACTGTCCATTTACTGGGTTTAACAGGTTAATAAAGAAGGAAAATGTGGGGAATGAATGCAAATAATCCGTGTCCTGATAATTATGAGGAACATGTATATTTACATTTACATATTCATATACATGACTTTTCTCATGTTTCTCAGTATTATTTTGCCTCCAAAGTGTCTACCTGGCAGACTGGCCCAACCAACAACATCAGCTGGTGAGCCGCTATTTTGAGTCAGTGTAAGAAGGAAGAATCCACAGCAAAGCCAGTAAGAGCAGAACCAACCTCCCAACATTCATAAAATAACAGCCATCAGCTGTTGTCTTTAATTCAGCTCCATAATAATAAACCTAACTATGAAAACAATGTCAGCACTAATCAAGAAAACCAGATGTGAGAACAAAGTCACTGGGTTTCGATATTTTGAAGGTATGAGGTTGTTTCTGCACCTGAGCTGAGATATTGAGTTACTCTGACATAGATGGACATAAAGAGACTAAAACACATACAGCTTAAAAACACACGAAGTCATAATGTCTCAGAATAAGTCAAAAGAAGTAACACAATGACAATAAAAATGTCAGATAGAACCTTATAGTTCCATAGCCCCACCCATTCAGTCTACAGAAGTTTAGCCCCACCCATTCAGTCTACAGAAGTTTAGCCCCACCCATTCAGTCTACAGAAGTTTAGCCCCACCCATTCAGTCTACAGCAGCATACCCCTATCCATTCAGTCTACAGAAGTTTAGCCCCACCCATTCAGTCTACAGCAGTTTAGCTCCACCCATTCAGTCTACAGCAGTTTAGCCCCACCCATTCAGTCTACAGAAGTTTAGCCCCACCCATTCAGTCTACAGCAGTTTAGCTCAAACCATTCAGTCTACAGCAGTTTAGCTCCACCCATTCAGCCTACAGCAGTTTAGCCCCACCCATTCAGCCTACAGCAGTTTAGCCCCACCCATTCAGCCTACAGCAGTTTAGCCCCACCCATTCAGTTTGATCATCTTGTTGTAAAGCTGCTCTGTGACAGCTGTAAAATGCGCTGTACAAACACAATTTGATTTGATGTGAAGAACTGTGAAGTGTAGCAGGAGTTTATCTTTGTATTCTACTATCCGTAGGCCGTCTCCATGCACTCATTATTCCTCCAGTGTGCAACTTTATAGTGACCAGACATTTTCAGAGTTTAAGGTTAAAGGTCAGGTGGACCAGAAGTCCTGAGTGGACCGGGTGATTGCTGGCTGGAACAGGCCATAAAGCTCAGTGTCTGGAACAGCTCAGGGTTAATGGAGGAGCGAGAATGAAGTGAAATGTTCTTTATGAATGTGCACACAGCCTCCAGCTCATCCAGGAACTCAAAAAGTAACCAGACTAGAGTGTGTTCTGTCTCTCTTTACTAATCGTTACGGAGTGTAAACGTTGTCAGAGTGTGTTCTGTCTTTATTGATCGTTATGGAGTGTAAATGTCATTAGAGTGTGTTCTGTCTCTTATTATTAATTGTTACAGAGTGTAAACATTGTTAGAGTGTGTTCTGTCTCTCTTTATTAATTGTTACAGAGTGTAAACGTTGTTAGAGTGTGTTCTGTCTCTTATTATTAATCGTTACGGAGTGTAAACGTTGTAAGAGTGTGTTCTGTGTCTCTTTATTAATTGTTACAGAGTGTAAACGTTGTTAGAGTGCGTTCTGTCTCTTATTATTAATCGTTACGGAGTGTAAACGTTGTTAGAGTGTGTTCTGTCTCTTATTATTATTCGTTACGGAGTGTAAACGTTGTTAGAGTGTTTTCTGTCTCTCTTTATTAATCGTTACAGAGTGTAAACGTTGTTAGAGTGTGTTCTGTCTCTCTTTATTAATCGTTATGGATTGTAAACATTGTTAGAGTGTGTTCTGTCTCTTTTTGCTAATTGTTATGGAGTGTAAACGTTGTTAGAGTGTGTTCTGTCTCTCTTTACTAATTGTTACGGAGTGTAAACATCGGAAGAGCTTGTTCTGTCTCTTATTATTAATCGTTACGGAGTGTAAACGTTGTTAGAGTGTGTTCTGTCTCTCTTTATTAATCGTTACGGAGTGTAAACGTTGTTAGAGTGTGTTCTGTCTCTCTTTATTAATCGTTACGGAGTGTAAACGTTGTTAGAGTGTGTTCTGTCTCTTTTTGCTAATTGTTACAGAGTGTAAACATTGTTACAGTGTGTTCTGTCTCTTATTATTAATCGTTACGGAGTGTAAACGTCATTAGAGTGTGTTCTGTCTCTTTTTTTAATCGTTATGGAGTGTAAACATTGTTAGAGTGTGTTCTGTCTCTCTTTATTAATCGTTACGGAGTGTAAACGTTGTTAGAGTGTGTTCTGTCTCTTTTTTGTTTAATCGTTGCAGTGTAAGCATCATTAGAGTGTTCTGTCTCTCTTTGTTATGTCGTTATGAGTGTAAGCGTTGTTAGAGTGTGTTCTGTCTCTCTTTGTTAATCGTTATGGAGTGTAAACGTTGTTAGAGTGTGTTCTGTCTCTCTTTACCCCTGTGTCGTTCTGCAGTGTAAAAGTTGTTGAAATTGTGTTCTGTCTCTTTTTATTAATGAATTCACCCAGTGTAGCGTTGTTAGAGTGTGTTCTGTCTCTTTTATTAATGAATTCACCCGAATTAATAGCGTTGTTAGAAGTGTGTTCCGTGTCTTTTGTTGTCGTTCACGGGTATAGCGTTGTTAAGTGTGTTCGTGTCTTTTTTGTCGTTACGATTAGCGTTGTTAAGAAGTGTGCTCCACGTGTCTTTTTTGTTGTCGTTCACGAATTAATAGCGTTGTTAGAAATTGTGTTCCGTGTCTTTTTGTTAATCGTTACGAATTAATAGCGTTGTTAGAGTCGTGTCTTTTTTTAATCGTTACGGGTGTGCGTTGTTAGAAATTATGTAGTGTCTTTTTATTAATGCGTTACGAATTATCGCGTTGTTAGAGTGTGTTCGTGTCTTTTTGTCGTTACGGTGTAGCGTTGTTAGAGTGTGTTCGTGTCTTTTTTAATAGTTGCAGTGTATGCTTGTTAGAGTGTGTTCGTGTCTTTTTAATGCGTTCTGCGGAGTGTAGCGTTGTTCCAGTGTGTTCTGTCTCGTCGTTGCGGAGTGTAAACATTGTTAGAAATTGTGTTCCGTGTCTTTTGTTGCTCGTTACGGAGTGTAGCGTTGGGTGTGTTCTGCACGTGTCTTTTTTTAATAATCGTTCTGAATTAATAGCGTTGTTAGTGTGTTCTGTCTCTTTTTTAATGGGTGCAGTGTAAGCGTTGTTAAATTGTGTTCGTCTTTTTTGTTAATGATTACAATTAATAGCGTTGTTAAGTGTGTTCGTGTTTTTTGTTGTCGTTACGAAGTGTAGCGTTGTTAAATTGTGTTCCGTGTTTTGTTGTCGTTACGAGTGTAGCGTTGTTAAGTGTGTTCGTGTTTTTGTTGTCGTTACGATGCGTTGTTCGAAATTGTGTTCATTGTTTTTGTTAATAGTTCGCAGTGTAGCGTTGTTAGAAGTGTGTTCCGTGTTTTTGTTAATGAATTACGAGTGTAAGCGTTGTTAGAGTGTGTTCCGATGTCTTTTGTTAATCGTTCACGAGTGTAGCGTTGTTAGAGTGTTCTGTCTCTTTTTTTTAATGGGTGCGGAGTGTAGCGTTGTTAGAAGTGTGTTCCGTGTCTTTGTTGTCGTTGCAGTGTAGCGTT
This sequence comes from Acestrorhynchus altus, assembly GCA_034509495.1. Lineage (NCBI taxonomy): Eukaryota > Metazoa > Chordata > Actinopteri > Characiformes > Acestrorhynchidae > Acestrorhynchus > Acestrorhynchus altus. The sequence goes on from CM067524.1 coordinate 379,580, forward strand.
GTTAAAGTGTGTTCCGTGTTTTTGTTGTCGTTGCGAATTGTAGCGTTGTTAAGTAATGTTCTGTCTCTTTTTGTCGTTGCAGTGTAGCGTTGTTAAGTGTGTTCGTGTCTTTTTGTTATCGTTCTGGTGTAAACGTTGTTAGAAGTATTGTTCCGTGTTTTTGTTATGTCGTTGCGAATTAGCGTTGTTAGAAGTGTGTTCCGTGTTTTTGTTAATGAATTTACGGAGTGTAGCGTTGTTACAGTGTCTTCTCTCTTTTTTAATGAATTTACAGTGTAAGCGTTGTTAGAGTGTGTTCCGTGTCTTTTGTTGTCGTTACGGTGTAAGCGTTGTTAAAGTGTGTTCGGTGTTTTTGTTATCGTTCACGAATTATGCGTTGTTAGAGTGTGTTCCGTGTTTTGTTGTCGTTACGAATTATGCGTTGTTGAAGCATCTGAAGAATGCAGTAATGTATGTTGTTCTGTTAAATATTTAAGACAAGCATAAAAGAGAATCTACACAATATATGACATTAAATGGATAATTAATTTTTTTTATAAATTATGAATTGAAATGGAATTTTGTTGTTTGCTAATAAAAATGGAGCCGGCGAATATGTTTTTAGTCTTATTATACAAAAGTAGTTTTATGTAATCAAGGTTTGAATATTTAAATGTATTTTTATTTATTTCTTTATTTGTTTTTGCTTTTTTCTTACCATGAACAAGCGGTGTTTTAAAATGACCCCGCTGACCCTCAGCGTCTCCCTTTAAGGCACAGTTAATACAGACCACTTTCAAACGTTCTTTGAAGAAGCTTCATACATGTGTGTGGAGACGTTTCTCCCTCATTTTGTCACGGGACACTCAGTGATTCTGGGAAGTGTAAGATCTACTGCATAACCAGAGCAGAATGTCTGAAGCACAGAGGGGAGGAGAGCAGAGCAGAGCTGCAGGCCTGAACGTCTGCCGCACTGAAGGCCGTGAAACAGCCGAACAGGTCTGAATAAGCAGATTCCAGCGCGATGCAGGTGTAGTGAGGTGCAGTACAGTCGAGCAGATACAGCTGAAGCTCGGTGCACTTTTCACTTTTCTCCATGTGCAGGAACTTTCAGTTGGTCAGGAAAGAAAGGCACAAAGTATGCAGGACCGGAGATGGACTGAACCACTGAGCGTGGAGGGGGCAGGGACTGCTGGTAACTATCAGTCTTCTATACAGTCGGCTGTGTCTTTACTCGGCTTACACTGAGTTCAGTTGGCCAGGTGTCAGGAAGTGCTCAGTCACAGACACTGCACATGTCTGCTGTGGGAAAGGTAGATAAAGTGCTTTCTTACGCAGACCCCACATCCACCTGACCCCCTCTGCTGGGTTGGTTTGTCAGTGTGGTGTAGAAAGTCCTGCTGGTGTGTGTCTGCTGAGTGCTGGACTGAAGGCTGAACTGACAGCTCATACCTTCTGCTTCAGGAGGCAGAGAATGTGATCTCCACCGCAGCCCACCTGGAGCAAGCCGATGGGCTTTCAGTTGGGGTCGCAGTCAGCTCAGATTGCAGCGTTGATGTAGTTCTGGAGTACAGGAGTGTGGATCAGGTTCTTCTGAAGGAGGCACACACACTGTTCAGCATGGCATCTGCTCCAGAGGTGTTCTCCTACATAGAAATGAATGGAGCCGGCGGGGCTGGAACAGGTAAGAGAGCCGTACCTACACACTTACACCAGGAGCAGTAACTACACACATCACTTACTAACTGCACACTTACACCAGGAGCAGTAACTACACACATCACTTACTAACTACACACTTGCACCAGGGCAGTAACTACGCACATCACTTACACTAACACTGCCACACCAGGGCAGTAACCACACAACATCATTACAGTAACTACAGACTTACACCAGGAGCAGTAGCTACACATCACTTAGTAACTACAGACACCAGGAACAGTAACTACCACACATCACTTACAGTAACTACAGACTTACACCAGGAACAGTAACTACATCCGCCATAACACAGACTTACATAGGCAGTAACTACACACATCACTTACACTAACTACAGACTTACACCAGGAGCAGTAACTACACACAACATCACTTACACTAACTACAAACACCAGGAGCAGTAACTACACACATCACTTACACCCCCTTGCACCAGGAGCAGTAACTACACACATCACTTACACTAACTACAGACTTACACCAGGAGCAGTAACTACACACAACATTCCTTACACTAACTACAGACTTACACCCGGAGCAGTAACCACACGCCAGCATCGCACTAACTACAAACTTACCAGGAACGGTAACTACACACATTATCATACATAACTACAGACATACACCAGGAGCAGTAACTACACACAACATTCCTTACACTAACAACAGACTTACACCAGGAGCGGTAACTACACACATCACTTACACTAACTACAAGACACACCAGGAACAGTAACTTTACACATCACTTACACTAAACACACTAAGCAGGAGCAGTAACTACACACATCACTTACACAAACTACACGCTGAACCAGGAGAAGTAACTACACACATCACTTACACTAACTACAGACTTACACAGGAGCAGTAACTACATCCACTTACACTAGCTACACACTTACCAGGAGTGGTAACTACACATCACTTACACTAACTACAGACCACACCGAACAGTAACTACACACATCACTTACACTAAACACACACTACACCAAGACAGTAACTACACACAACATCCACTTACATTCTTCACACACACACAGGAGCAGTACCTACACACTTGCAACACTTACAGTAACTACACACTGCAACAGGGCAGTAACTACACTTACAACATCACTTACACTACACCAGGAGCAGTAACTACACACACCTCTTACACTAACTACACTTACACCAAGACAGTAACTACACTTACAACATCACTAACAATATCTGCATACTACACCATGAGCAGTAACTACACACATCACTTACACTACACACTTACACCAGGAGCAGTAACTACACAGTTACAACATCACTAACAATATCTACATACTACACCAGGAGCAGTAACTACACACATCACTTACACTAACTACAAACTTACACCAGGAGCAGTAACCACACACAACTTCACTTACACTAACTAAAAACTTACACCAGGAGCAGTAACTACACATCAACACACTAACAACACACTTACCAGGGCAGTAACTACACATACAACATCACTAACAATATCTACATACTACACCAGAGACAGTAACTACACACATCATACTACACACTTACACCAGGGCAGTAACTACACGATTACAACATCACTAACAATATCTACAAACCTACACCAGGAGCAGTAACCACACACAACATCACTTACACTAACTACAAACTTACACCAGGAGCAGTAACTACACACATCACTTACAGTAACTAAAAACTTACACCAGGGCAGTAACTACACTCATGCATACACTAACTACAAACACCAGGGCAGTAACTACCGTATTACACTAACTGCACACTATACCAGGAGCAGTAACTACACACATCACTTACACTAACTACAAACTTACAGCAGGAGCAGTAACTACACACTTACAACATCAATTACACTGATTACACACTACAGCAAGACGTACAACTACACACTTGTCACTTACACTAACTACAAACTTACACCAGGAGCAGTAGCACATCTCTTACTAACTACTAACTTACAGCCAGAACATTACAACTACACATAACATCACTTACTCATTACACACTACAACAGGGCAGTGCACACACATCATTTACAACCTTTAGACTTACACTACAAGCAGTAACTACACTTACAACATCCACGTGCACTAACTACCACCTCCCCACCCTTACAAGCAGTAACTACATGGTATTTAACTATACATTACAGGAAACGTATTTACACATCACTTACTCTAACTACACACTACACCGGGGCAGTAACTGCATCTCTTACACTAACTATAACTTTTGTGGGAGCAGTAACTACATATAACATCACTTACACTCATTACACACTACAACAGGAGCAGTAACTACACACATCCTTACCTAACTAGACTTTTTATAAACAGTAACCACTTACAACATCCACGTACACTAACTACCACACTCCACCCTTACACTACAAGCAGTAACTACATGGTGATACACTAACTATACATTTACCCCAGGAAACGTAACTACACACATCACTTACTCTAACTACACACTACACCAGGAGCAGTAACTACATGCTTATAACATCTTACTTACACTAACTACACATAACGACAAGGGCAGCAACTATCGCGACACAATATCCTTGCACCAACTACACGCCGACCTCATGTACACTATTGAGTACACACTTACACTGAGGCAGTAACTACATGCTTACATCAGTTAAACTAACACACACAACAACAAAGTAACTACTCACCACTTACATTAACTACATATTTACACCAGGAACAGTAACTTTACACACACATTAACATAACACACTAACTGCACATTAATAACATTCATGATATCACTAATATTTACTATTATTGCCACAGTAGTAGTGTTGTGTTAATTCAATGTTTGTTAGTAAAATAGAAGATTTTCCTGAAACCACTGCTCTTGTCTTTCCTAGAAGCCTGCATGTCTCAACATGTCTCACACACACACACACACACACACACACACACACACACAGACACACACACACACACACACACACACACACACACACACACACACAGTCCTGGTCATCTCTTGCTGAAGGGTTCAGTGAGGTCAGTGTGTGTTGATAATGTGTGTTTTGAGGGAGTCCTCAGCACTCTAGTCTGGACACAGAGTATTAGTTCAAATAGCACACACACACACACACACACACACACACACACACTGGCACTGTGCCTATTGCACTGCTGGCATCACCAGTCACTTCACTGCCCACTGTTAGAGCTGCAGAGTGAAGGAGTGAAGGTTACATATGTAAATGCCAATGATCTGCAAAGCATGGACCTGCTGTACAAAGTGTCTGTGCTTCTTATATGTCTGTGACAGTTAAATTTAACCTGGTGATTGGTGCGGTGTAACCGCCAAATAAAATTTTGGTGTAACCATGAAATAGTGCAGTGTAACCATGGAATGAGTGTGTGTAACCAATATAGAAATTAGTGTGGAGTAACCATAAAATTGAGTATATTGTAACCATATAAATGCATGTAAACTAACCGTGTAAATTAGGGTAGTATTACCATTGAACTTTGAGTAGTGTAACCATGTGTAGTGTAACCAACTAGGGAATAGGGGTGTTGTACAAATGGTGATACTAGCTTACAAATGCCATTCCTTCATAGAGAATGTTGTGTATAGATTTGTCTTTCTTTTTGGTCAGAAAAGCTCCGCGATTGTCCAGCCACCAGCTGTCAACCATGCATCGCCCAGTCTGGGATGCTTTGAGGTGGTACTGAGAGATATCAAGGTAAAACTCCATCTCTACACTGGGGTCGGCAGTCACTGCATTAGTAGTGAGATAATATACTAGATAATCAGTGTCAGTGAGAGCGTCTACCTGTAATTAACTCTATATAACGTTAGAATAAACCCAAATAAACATAGCGTCAGTGAGAGCGTCTACCTGTAATTAACTCTATTTAACATTAGAATAAACCCAAATAAACATAACGTCAGTGAGGCGTCTACATATATTTGCTCTATATAACATTAGAATAAACCCAAATAAGCAACAGTCAGTGTCAGTGAGGCGATCTACTGCTGTAATTAACTCTATATAACATTAGAATAAACCCAAATAAACATAGTCAGTGTCAGTGAGAGCGTCTACCTGTAATTAACTCTATAAAACGATAGATAAACCAAATAAACATGGCGTCCAGTGGCGTCTACCTGTAATTAACTCTATTTAACATTAGAATAAACCCAAATAAACATAAAGTCAGTGTCAGTGAGAGCGTCTACCTGTAATTAGCTCTATTTAACAGTGAATAAGCCCAAATAACATAAGTCCAGCATCAGTGAGAGCGTCTGCACCTGTAATTAACTCTATATAACATTGAATAAACCCAAATAAACATATCCAGTGAGAGCTCTACCTGTAATTAACTCTATATAACATTAGAATAAACCCAAATAAACATAGTCAGTGTCAGTGAGAGCGTCTACCTGTAATTAACTCTATAAAACATTAGAATAAACCCAAATAAACATAGCGTCAGTGAGAGCGTCTACCTGTAATTAACTCTATTTAACATTAGAATAAACCCAAATAAACATAAAGTCAGCGTCAGTGAGAGCGTCTACCTGTAATTAACTCTATTTAACATTAGAATAAACCCAAATAAACATAAAGTCAGCATCAGTGAGAGCGTCTACCTGTAATTAACTCTATATAACATTAGAATAAACCCAAATAAACATAGCATCAGTGAGAGCATCTACCTATAATTTGCTCTATATAATATTGGAATAAACCCAAATAAACATAAAGTCAGTGTCAGTGAGAGCATCTACCTTTAATTAACTCTATATAACATTAGAATAAACCCAAATAAACATAGTCGGTGTCAGTGAGAGCGTCTACCTGTAATTAACTCTATATAACATTAGAATAAACATAAAGTCAGTGTCATTGAGAGCATCTATCTGTAATTAACTCTATATAACATTAGAATAAACACAAATGAGCATAAAGTCAGCGTCATTGAGAGCGTCTATCTGTAATTAACTCTGTATAACATTAGAATATACACAAATGAGCATAAAGTCAGCGTCATTGAGAGCGTCTATCTGTAATTAACTCTGTATAACATTAGAATAAACACCAATGAGCATAAAGTCAGTGTCATTGAGAGCGTCTATCTGTAATTAACTCTGTATAACATTAGAATAAACACCAATGAGCATAAAGTCAGTGTCATTGAGAGTGTCTACTGGTTATTGACTCTATAACATTGAGAGAGATTTTGCCCTGCACTATATATACATGGTAGAGTATATAGAAGAGAATTTATTGTTATTCATTTGTCTTTTTGCAGTGTCCTTCATGCTCACTCACACGGTTACACTTTTACTGGAAGGCCTTCAGGCTGTGTTTCCGATTTGTTTTTGGAATATTTTCCATCACAGTCTTCACTACAGGCCACATGTTTGGATGTAGCACCAAAATAAACATAAAAACTTTTCCAAGACATAACGCAGAGCAATATGTCCATTAAGCACAGTAGCTGATTACTAAAGAGACAGCTTCCTGGAAAAGTGAACTGAATGAAAAATGATTAAACTTCCAGTTCATACAGTTCATACAGTTCATACCCTGAAGGCAGCGAGTCGTCTGCATGGGCTACGTAGATCAGGGGGGTTTGGACGTGAAGAACTGCTGGAAGTGTGTTTTTGCTCCAGTGTAAATATGTGTCTGCATTGCTGTTTATGTGTCTATATAACATTAGAATAAACACAAATAAACATAGTCTGTGTCAGTGAGAGCGTCTACTTGTAATTAACTCTATATAACATTAGAATAAACCCAAATAAACATAGTCAGTGAGAGCGTCTACCTGTAATTAACTCTATATAACATTAGAATAAACACAAATAAACATAGTGTCAGTGAGAGCGTCTACCTGTAATTAACTCTATATAACATTAGAATAAACCCAAATAAACATAGTCAGTGTCAGTGAGAGCATCTACCTGTAATTAACTCTATATAACCAGTACAGAGAGTTGTCTGTATGGGGGTTTGGTGGGAAGGGAGATGGGACTGCGGACAGTGTGTAATGTGTGTCCTTGTTGCTGTCTGTGTGTCTTTTAGGGACGAGGCCAGTGAAAAGCTGAGCTTTTTACCGGACGGAGCGTTTCTGGTGCGGGACGCCTCTAACAGAATTCAGGGACAATACACACTATCACTCAGGTACCCACAATACACTGCACAATGGTTTCTTTGTGTTCTCCCAGTAACAGACACAGACCTGGACATGCCCAGTTACAGACGGATGTCCTTTATTTGACCTGATTTTAAAATAAAAGTAGATCAAAGAGGGACTCAGTCCCATAAAATTGACTGATTTTCAGTATTATTGTACTGATGATACAGTAGCAAAGTCGGACGAGGCCAGTAGCCAGAATGGTAACACCATACTAACAATTTTGGTCAAGCCCCACAGCGACCATCTGGGACACCAAAGCAACAATGCTTGAACCTCATAGCAACATGCTGACATACCATAGCTACCACCTTGTTTCACCCTAGCAAATGCCTGGGACACCATAGCAACCATGCTCGAACCTCATAGCAACAAGCTGACAAACCATAGCAACCACTGAGGTACACCTTAGCAAACACCTGTGATACCATAGCAACCATGAATGAACCTCATATCAGCAAGCTGACATCCCATAGCAACCACCGACCTACACCCTAGGAAACACCTGGGACACCATAGTAACCATGCTTGAACCTCATAGCAACAAGCTGACATACCATAGCAACAAGCTGACTTACCATAGCAACCACCTTGTTACACCCTAGCAAACACCTGGGACACCATAGCAACCATACTCAAACCTCATAGCAACAAGCTGACAAACCATATCAAGCGCCGAACTACACCATAGCAACCATGCCTGTGTAATAACTTTGATTTGTTCAAATATTTAAATATAGAAACGTCATTTAATAAATGATAATATTGTCTCTTCTGTGCAGGAAGGATAATTCCATCCGGCTGGTCCGGATCCTGCAGCGGGATGGAATGTTTGGGTTCTGTGAGCCGCTGACCTTCAGCTCGGTTCCTGACCTCATCAGCTATCACCAGAAGCACTCACTGGCCCAGTATAACCCTGCACTGGACATTACACTGACCCTTCCCATCTCACGCCACACACAGGTGTACCAGCACATCACTGTAATACTACGTCTGATTATGCAGTTCCATTGTATCCCACTGAGATCCGAAGTTGTTCAGATGATATAATTAATAATAATATAATGATTACAGGATTAATTTCACTGAAGAATTAATGGGTTTAAATAAAAGATTATTATGTGTATTTTCAGACAAAACACAAAAGCAACTTTTGTAAGTCACTCTGGATGCTGCTCAATGCTAAACACAATCCTTTAAAACTGTGTGTGTGTGTGTGTGTGTGTGTGTGTGTGTGTGTGTGTGTGTGTGTGTGTGTGTGTGTTTGTGGCACATACCCCTGCAGAAGACCGTGGAGACACTGAAGGAAGATCAACGTGTCCTACAGGAGGATAGAGTTCAGCAGGAGCTCAGAGAGTGAGTCTATCATAGCACTCATCACACTGCTTCACATCCTCTACCTCATACTGCTGCCTCACACTTCATTACACTACTGCTTCACATCCTCTACCTCACACTGCTACCTCACACTTCATTACTCTACCGCTTCACATCCTCTACCTCACACTGCTACCTCACACTCCATTACTCTACTGCTTCACATCCTCTACCTCACACTGCTACCTCACACTTCATTACTCTACTGCTTCACATCCTCTACCTCACACTTCATTACTCTACTGCTTCACATCCTCTACCTCACACTGCTGCCTCACACTTCATTACACTACTGCCTCACATTCTCTACCTCACACTGCTACCTCACACTTCATTACACTACCACTTCACATCCTCTACCTCACATTTTATTACACTACTGTCTCATATCCTCTACCTCACACTGCTACCTCACACTCCATTACTCTACCGCTTCACATCCTCTACCTCACACTGCTATCTCACACTTCATTACTCTACTGCTTCACATCCTCTACCTCACACTTCATTACACTACTGCCTCACATTCTCTACCTCAGACTGATACCCCACACTATTATCAAACACTCTATATCACACTGCTACCTCATTGTCTCTGTCTCACATTGCACAGTCATGTGATCTCCCATTCTAGTTTTACCTCACTGGTCCTACCTCACCACCACATGTCTACTCCATCCTTACATTGTTTACATCTTAGCTGAGATCCTGTAACCTGATGGGCCTTACTTTTCAACTTTAGAAGAACTTGCATGTCTGTTGTAGTTTAAGTCAGAGGGGACGTCTCAGGTTGTGTATTGATATGAGCCTCACAACTGTAAGTTAAACTGTTTTTTACATAAAAAACATAAAGTCATGAAAACACAAAGCCACATTTGGATGCTTAGATGTTAGATGGTTAAATGGTTCTCCATATGCAAGGACAGAACCTTCAATAAATGGTTCTGGACAACAGCCACGCCCGCTGTGGTGGAGCGTCTCTTTAAAGCCTCTGTAGAGGAAGGTCTGAGGCTGGTGGACAGGTGAGTCTCAGGTGAGTGAACTGCAGCCGTAGGAAGGACACACCACCAAAAACCACGGAACTCTGAAATTTGCCACCAGGTTTTAAAGACTCCAATTTCACTCAGAGATCGAGCTGAGAACATCATTGGTGTTAAATTCGGCAGGGGTGTGAAACAGGGGCGTGTCCAGTGCCTGCAGAGATGAGCTGATTGGTGGCTTAGTGTTGCTGACATCTTCGGGGGTCAGCTGAGTGCACCGGATTAACGGTTATGTAACACACTCAGAACATGGATAAGACACAGTACATCCCTCAGCATGAAAGTGTGTGTGTGTGTGTGTGTGTGTGTGTGTGTGTGTGTGTGTGTGTGTGTGTTATTAGGAGTGTATTTTCAAAGAAACAAATCAGCCATTCACACTAATGTTACTGACACTGGATGGAAGTTAGTGTCATCAGTTTGAATAATACAGATTTAAATGTATCCGTCCATTTTCTGAACCACTTATTCCTGAATAGGGTCACAGGGGAGCCGGCGACCTCTGAGCGCAAGGGCACAGGGCGCTAGTCCATCGTAGGGCGCACACACATGTGAGGTACACACGTGAGGTAGCAGTGTGAGGTAGCAGTGTGAGGTAGCAGTGTGAGGTAGCAGTGTGAGGGAGAGAATCTGAACTACAGATTGACTTATAGCCTCACAACATTTACAGAACAGTGTTCAGATGCTTTCAGCTGATCACACATCTGTGTGTGTGTGTGTGTGTGTGTGTTAGGCGAGTGTGTGCAGAGGAAGAGGAACAGCACTGTGAAGAGAATGTAGATGAAGTCTATGATGATGAAGAAAATGTGCGCTGTCTGGAGGAGGACAGTTGGTTTGTGGGTAATCTGTCACGAGCTGAAGCTGAGGAGCTTCTGGAGGGAAAACCGTCGGGAGCGTTCCTCATCCGGAGCAGTGGCACCAGGAAAGACTGCTACGCCTGTTCTGTAGTGTGAGTGTGTTTCTAAAGCTACAGTCTCTCATTAGGGTGAATATTAATAACTCTAAATGTAGGTATTGTGATATACACTGAGGGGGAGGAGCCACAGTCTCTCATTAGGGTGAATATTAATAACTCTAAATGTAGGTATTGTGATATACACTGAGGGGGAGGAGCTACAGTCTCTCATTAGGGTGAATATTAATAACTCTAAATGTAGGTATTGTGATATACACTGAGGTGTGTTTTTTTCCTCTGCAGGGTGAATAATGAGGTCAGACACTGTGTAATCCTCAGAACTCCTCGTGGGTTTGGTTTTGCAGAACCGTATGATCTGCACGGTTCTCTGAAGGCACTGGTGCAGCACTACCACCACACATCACTGGCCCAACACAACCGTGCCCTGGACGTACGGCTCGCCTTCCCTGTACATACACCACACACACCACACACTCCTCACACACAGTCTGTCCCCAGTTAGATGCCTGATGACTGCCAGTTACACTGCTGTTCAAAAAGTTGGAATGACCAGTTGGATTAAAACTCAGTCATATAACAAATCAAAAATAACCACCTCCAGAAACGTGTGTCATACATCTCCAATGAAATGAATCGATTTAATGATATGATCAAATATTTACTATATGCTTCACTGCCTGAATATCACATCTGATTTGTTATTAGAGCTTCATTCTGGATCGTTATTGATAAACCCTTCATAGCGAACGAGGGTCTCCTTTAGGGCTTCAGGATAACAGTGTTTCAGTTGTATTGGACTGAAAGCTGCAGAATCAGATCCGTTGATTTATTCGTCAGTAACTAAACTGGTTTAACAGGAATGAAACTGTGATTCTGAACTGGTGAACAGTAGTGTAGTGTCGTCACTAGTCATTGAGCACATAATGAAGCACAGTGTGGAGAATGTGTGTGTTTGTGTGTGTGTGTGTGTGTGTGTTTCTTTCTATACTGAGGGTCGGAGGTGTGTATTCTGTTTCTGAGCTTTGCACTTTTCCGCAGGGACGCCATTCCGCTGGTCACGATGCTCCCCTAGCTGAGCTTTTCTGGGGTGTTTGAAGTGTTGTTTACTTGTTTACAGGCATTAGAGAGGATGCTGAGCAATAATGCCATTTTTTATTGTTGAAAAGAAAATATTAAAATGTTTTTTTATAAAGTTCCTGTCAGAGGTTTGGATCCAGATTCTCACAGAACCGTCTTTCTGATGCGATTATCCCTCCACACTCACTCACGCATGTTCAGCAGGCCTCTCCACAAGGGGGCGCTTTGAAACAGAACAGGATAAGATGAAAGAATCCAATCATTCCAATCACTGGGGTTACACACGGGTCGCTGTCCGTTCCCTGCACCCATGTTCTACCCACCCACTACATCACCAGCTCTTCACAGGGGTCATCAAGTGGGCACCTCCCTTCGTCAGTGCTTTGCTGAATTAAGCCCACCTCGGGAAGCTCAGCACTGAGGTCTGGTGTCCCAAACCAGTATAACCTGTATAACCGTAGAGCCACATCAGCCTCGTGGTGACTAAATGTCCTTTTTAACGCGGTGGAACCTTCACACCAACTCTAATTTTCCTTCTGTACTTCGGAAACGGAGCGAGAACATACATAGCCTTTATGCATTTCCACTCACATGAGCGCTCATAGTGCAATTTTATAGTCACAGTGTTTCTGGTCATGTAAGTGTTCTGAGCTCCTCTGATTGGTCAGTCTGATTACAAGTCTGAGATTCACACTTTGTGGGCAGTTACATGCTGTTTTCTACTCTAAATAACTTAGATGATCAACCTGCATACAGACTCTGACTGATCAGAGAGAGGGGGCGGGGCTCTGCATACAGACTCTGACTGATCAGAGAGAGGGGGCGGGGCTCTGCATACAGACTGACTGATCAGAGAGAGGGGGCGGGGCTCTGCATACAGACTCTGACTGATAAGAGAGAGGGGGCGGGGCTGATGATCAACCTGCATACAGACTCTGACTGATCAGAGAGAGGGGGCGGGGCTGATGATCAACCTGCATACAGACTGTGACTGATCAGAGAGGGGGCGGGGCTCTGCATACAGACTCTGACTGATCAGAGAGAGGGGGCGGGGCTGATGATCAACCTGCATACAGACTGACTGATCAGAGAGAGGGGGCGGGGCTGATGATCATAGCTTGTCGTTTTTTTTGTGTGTGTAAAAATTGGACTTGGTGTGAAGGGGCTGTGAGGCTGTACTGGAACCCACTCGCACAATTATTGGAGCTCAGTGGCACCAGTTCCATGTGGACTCTGAACCTATAACATAAACCACCCCCTCGTCTGGAACACGACCCCCATCGACCCCCATCCCTCACCTCCCCTCTCAGACCCCGAACCGAAAGAAACGTAAAATATTTAAAGATATTATAATAATATTGTATCAGAATGTCAGACCTCATCTGCTGGATCCACACTTCTACTGGAACTGTAAACTGGTGCTGTTTCAGACTGATCTTGTTGCACATTGATGATTTTCATGGTTTTAAGGCTCACGCTTTTATCCTTCTTCATCTCGTCTTTAGCTCTGCTGACGCCGTTTCTCTTTATGACGCTTTTCTTTACCGTGCTTTTCCCCAAAGGATCTGAGCAGAATGTCCTCGACACTCAGTGGCTCAGTTCCTATCACGATGCTGACAGTGGTCAGAGACATGCTGTGGCCACACCTTCATTTCATTGGGCTTCGTTCACCAACTCATCTTCCGAAGAACCTTCTTCAGTAATGTCATAGTGAAACGTCACCGCGTGTTTTTAAAAGAAGAGATTCTTCTGAAGAGCAGTGAATGGAGTTTTGGTGAACGAGGTCCACCGTTCACTCTTTAGGTGGGGGTGAGCGGAGAGTGAGCTGTAACACTCAGGCTCGTTCTGATTAAACTGATCAGACTGATGGATTCCGGCACATGACTGCTATCTGACCTGCTCTGAGATGTGTGTTGGGCTCCATCCCAAACAGCACCTTCAGCAGTCCTCCTTCAAACGCAGAGGGCTCCTGAGTTAGACACGTTCACGTGGGTCAGGCTGAGAAGATGTACCGACTCGGTATCGTCTAGAACCAGAATCGGACGCTCCTTCTATTAAAATGATCTAAGGAACTTACAGACACGTTTGAGTACGAATACAATCAAATTTGAGTATGAATACAGTCACGATCAGGACAAGCCTGAGTTCAAGTTCTATTAAATTCAGACCAAGACAGGTCTACGTAGAAATACAGTGAGTACAAACAGTCAACACAAACACTGTGAGGTGTGAGTGCAGACGATCAAAGAGTTGGAGGACTGCAGGTCCAGGACGGCGTAACTGGGACACGGATCCAGCTGTTCTGGAGCTCAGGGCCTCTGAACCAACAGTCCAATGCAGTGTTTATATTTAATAAAGCATAAAGCTGGACGTTGTTCAACGTTAATCATTGATCGGGTGGTTATGCTGGGTTTAAGAGGGGATCTGATTATAATGATAAAGGATGACAGGGGCTGTAGTTAAATCAATCAGATTTCAGATCAGATTAGACCACCCTGTCGGGGGTCCGTTTCTGTCCATTCAACGCTTGGTTAGTCGGCTAATCTGTGCTCTGTCTGTCCGTGACGAGGCTGAGCGGATTTCTACTTTTCTACTTTTACATTTTTAAACTTGATCATCTTTCAATAAACTGTTGAAACCTTTTCAAAAGCTGTGTCAGTCTGTGTTTATAACCATAACATTAGGACCACCTGCTTGGATTTTTTTTGTCCACTGTCCATTCTCAGCACTGCAGTCACACTGACATGGTGGTGGTGTGTTAGTGTGTGTTGCTGGTACGAGTGGATCAGACGTCCACTGGTCCATCAGGTGTTTAAACCCCTCAGTGTCACTGCAGGACCCAGAACAGTCCACCAATCAGAAATGTCCAGCCGACAGCGTCCCGTGGGCAGCGTCCTGTGAGCACTGATGAAGGACTAGAGGACGACCAACACAAACTGTGCAGAAACAGATGAGCTTCTGTCTCTGACTTTACATCTACAAGGTGGAGACACTCGGTAGGAGTGTCTGATAGAGTGGACAGTGAGTGGACACAGTGTTTAAACACTCCAGCAGCACTGCTGTGTCTGATCCACTCATCAGTTGATTGATGCTTTAATTTACGACTTACGAATGGC
Source organism: Acestrorhynchus altus (assembly GCA_034509495.1). NCBI lineage: Eukaryota > Metazoa > Chordata > Actinopteri > Characiformes > Acestrorhynchidae > Acestrorhynchus > Acestrorhynchus altus. The sequence goes on from CM067524.1 coordinate 395,016, forward strand.
CAAAAGTTTGTGGACTCAAAATTATTATATTATTAACTGGGGGTTCATCCCCCTTTACACATAAGTACACTAATTGTTGAACATTGCTGGGAGGATTTGATTGCATTCTTCTACTCTGAGTAATAAGGTACTCAAGTCACCTGAGGCAGGGCTATTTAATTCAAATTCAATCAGGTCCAGTAAGAGAAACGTTCGTCAAGCCACGGCCCAGAACATTATGAGTCTCAGTATGATTCAACACTTCCTTTTCACACTGGACCAGTTCGAAATAGCAAACACTCTAATTTAAAAATCAAACAAGCTTCTGAAAAAATTTACAGACTTACTCTACGTTACCCTGGTCTCACAGTGAGATGAATTATCAGACAGTTCAGCTCAAATTCACTCGTTTAAACTGAATTAAATCCCAGTTTAAATAATAAAGGAGCTTCCAGTTTACTGCTCTGTCCATGTGAACATGATCAACCTGCATACAGACTCTGACTGATCAGAGAGAGGGGGCGGGGCTGATGATCAACCTGCACACAGACTCTGACTGATCAGCACTCAGACAGAAGGACCACTCAGCAGCAGCTACACTTGAGGTAGATGAGGTTTGAAGCTAGTGCTCTTCAATGACCATATTGTGTGAGTCTGTGAGACAGGAACAGGGATGATCTGCTGGAACTCCCTTTCCACCAACCCCCACCGAAACCTGCATCTACAGTTCACACAGCTGATTAGCCTTCAGCAGCTGCAGCTGAGAGATTAGGACCCGAGTGTGAAGTGATATGGATGAGCTCGTCTCTGAGCTGAGTCAGACTGGATTATCTCAGGGCGTGTTACAGTAATAATCCACACTTAAACAGAGTTCTTCATCCTCACAGACCAACACAGTAGGTCATCAGGTTTACAGCTCTGTGGTTTTGAAATCTCTGCACCATCAGTGCATCAGTTTCACAAGTAAATAAATCCTTATTCTCATTGTGTCTTTATATAATACATTATAGCAAATCAGTTCATATTAAATACAAGGAAGGAAGATGAAGGTGATCAGGATCAATAACTGATGATAACTGTAGTCTGATCTGATCAATATTTATTGATCTACTCATACAGAAGTGGTGTCTCTCAGGACGGCGTCGGGTTTAACGCAACACGCCAGACGTCTCTGCATGGAGGTGTAGAGTTTCCTAATGGTGTCCTGAGATGATCCATCCCATGCAGCTTGAATGTTCTCACTCAGTTCTGCAGATGGTGTGGTAGGGGTGGAGTGTTGATGGAGCGTCCAATAGCGACCACACATTTTCAATCAGGGACAGGTCTGGAGACGAGACCGACCACGGCGTAGTATCTGTGTCTTCAAGACGAGATCTTGAGACGGCAGCAATGACAATAAACTGTTGATCCTGGTGCTGACCATGGTTCCTCCACACATGGATTTGTTGGTCGTCTCCGTGAAAGTCTGTTACGACACCTTTGCAGTTTTTGGTGACACTGACGTGGTATTAAGGGCAGTGGTCTTAAAACAGAAAACTACAAAGAGATGTTGAAGATCTGAACTTTTATTCATGTCTGTCTGGTCTGGACAGCGAGATCAATCAATTATTAACTCAGTTTATTACAAATAAATACTGAGCTGAACTTAGAGAATTAAATCCGTACAGAATGACGTTACGCTCAGAAAATCCCTTTACCTGAAAAACCTTAAACTAGAAAAGTCAACATCTCAGAGAACATCAGAGACGGCAGGTCCAGAAAATAAACGTCTGCTCCAGGACTCGGCGCGGCTGCAGCTCAGCTGCAAACGCAAATCCACGCATCTGTTTAGCCTCGTCCTGCTGAGCTAAAGAGGGTCACCACCTCGAGATTCACACCACTGAGCTTCTGCACACCATGATGATGAGAAAAACGGTTTTCTACTGCATGGAGAGGAGTTTGGGCTGCACTTGGATGATTTTTTGTTGAGGAGAGCGGGCCGCACCGGGATGGTTTGGGTTGTACAGGGAGGAAGTTTTCTTGTTCTGGGAGCTTGGGTTGGGGAACGTGTCTTGGGGAGGCGGCTGTGCTCACACTGCTAGAACATGACTCAAATGCTCCTCAGACCTCCACCTGAAGAGGTTTGATTCGTAACTGCTCGAACGGTTTACACTTGCATTTTTGTGTGGCTTGGCCGAATCCTGATACTAAAGTGACCGTTAAGGGTCGATAATAAACCTACAGATAAAAAAAAAAAAAAAAAAAAAAAAACAAGAACAAAGACTCAAAAGTGGAACCCATCTTCCGCTGGTTGATGCTGGATTAAACATTTACAGAAGAAGAATTACAGAAGAAGAAAACGGTAAATTAATATCTAATTTTAAAAACTGATTAAAAGCCAGTGTCCGTGTCCACGCTGGCACCTCATTTAAACAAAAAGAGCCTCTTTTCCCAAATTCAATGAAATAGCAAAAGTCACATGATCAGTATTTAAATCGATGACGACGGGGCGATACCTCAGGGGGTGTCTTGGAAACGGCCTGACCTGTTTAAGCTGCGAGGTGTTACCTGGTGAATGAGGCTGAACACTGGCTAGTCCTCATGACAAGGAGACAGGAATTCTCAGATGTTGGAGCAATACAGACGGCATCACCACCCACAGTGGACAGCACACTGGCCTCGGTAAACATTGCATTGAACGTACACTGACCGTTCTAGCCAGACGCCGCTGGTCACCAGCATTAAGCACCCATGAGCGACCACTGCACTGTCCACAGTGGACGGTAATGCCTTCTATAACCACCCGAACTCAGATTCACATTGCCCTGCCAGGAGCCTGCTGGCCAATGCTCAACCTCACCCAGAAGATACACCTAACTTACACAGGCGTGGGCGTGGTCCCCTGAGGGAATGGCCCGTCTCAATCAATTTGCATACCGATCACGTGACTTTTGGCAGGTCAGTGTATTAACAGCTGCTTTCTGACAGACAGATCTCATAGGTTTCTGCCTCCTTCTTAACGCATTTGTGAGTCTTTAAAGTGTTGAGGTGTCGGAAGCTCTTCCCGCACTCGGAGCAGTAATACGGTTTCTCTCCGGTGTGAATGCGCTGGTGTAGAAGGAAATTACCATGATGATTAAACCTCCTGCCACAATCTGAGCAGTGAAAAGGCTTCACTCCGGTGTGAATGCGCTGGTGAGACTGGAGAGTGCTCCGAATAGTAAAGCTCTTCCCGCACTCTGAGCAGTGATACGGTCTCTCGCCCGTGTGAATGCGTTCGTGTTTCCTCAGAGTACTTCGGTCTCGGAAGCGGTTTCCGCAGTATGAACAGAAAAACGGCTTCTCTCCGGTGTGGATGCGCTGGTGGAGCTGGAGGTTATTCTGTTGACTAAAACTCCTTCCACACTCCGAGCACTGGTAGGGTTTCTCTCCCGTGTGAATGCGGAGGTGGCGCAGCAGGCTCCCGTGCTGGGAGAAACTCTTATTACACTCGGAGCAGTGGTGGGTCTTCCTCACAGTGGTACCGTTTGGCGTTTGGCTGTCAGATGCCTCAGTGTGGAAGGAGGTCATGTGTTGTGTTCCATTCATTATGGATGCCATCATCTGATTGGTAATGTCTCCAGCAGTTGGAAGTATGGACTTTGTTGGCATCTGCTCATGCATTCATGGAAACTGAAAACCTTTTAGAAGTTGGAAAGTAGGTGCAGCAGATGAAGAAGGTCTTTATTGCTGGAGAAGAAGAGGAAACAAATGTATTAAGATGCTATTTTCAGGCGATACATGGGGCCTAGATTAGATACACCATTTGTCCATGTTTGTGGACACCTCAAGATCTTCTCTAAATGTAAGCAAAGCATGAGATCATGCGGTTCTGCTGTCTGAGGACATCCATAACCATGTCCAACTCCTAGTTTCTCATCTCTCTGTCAATCCTATCAGCTCCTCTGATCACACAGGAGATCTTTGTGGTTCTATAATTCAGACTGTAGTTCATCTGTTTCTCTGCAGACTTTATTCTCCTCCTGGTCGAGGTACATTACGGCTCAAATGATGACCTTCAGCAAACAAGTTCAGGTCCAATATGAAGCCATACTTTGGCAGAAGATTCAATAAGCAGTTCTAAACCTGCAGGTCCACAGGAACAGAGCAGATCACAGATAACCCTCCAAAACTGCTGCTTAGAGGAGCTTGTGAGAATGGAGAGCTAAGGTCTGAAGATTGAGAATATGCTACACTGGGAACTGGAACTGTAATCAGATGAACATGTTGGGTGTAGAGACAGTCACTGACCTGCTGAACCAGTTCTGCTGAGCTCTCTTTGATTTTGACGCTGTATGTTTAAAGACAGGAAAGACACGTACACTCACCAACGGAATTACAGGAACAGGGTCGTCAACATGAGCTTCCAGGAGCTGAAGGCATCAACAGGAGTATCAGGAGCAGAGAATCCCTGCAGAGAGAGGGACTTACATTACTGATCCTGAAACAATCAGAGCGTTTCGGGACAGCATATTCCCATGTCTTACATCAGAAATCCAACAATTTCACACCGAGAGAATTGTGGTGAAGGGTTTCCACGCCCTGAAAGATCTGATTACTGAGCTCCAGCTCTCTGTCAGATCTCTCAGGGCATGGAAACCCTTCACCACAGTTCTCTCGGTGTGAAGTCTGGTGTGAAATCAGAACGTGGTGCTGGAAACCAACAACATGACAAACAAAATGTGAACATTCTTCAGCCTCTAGATGATGTAGGACCACGTGGCTGATCGTGAGAAGCCCTGTTCAAACAGGTTCGGTGCAACATGGGAAGGGCGGGGTAGAGTCTCCGATTTTAATCCCGTCCGATAGCACTGTCAGTCGTTCTTCCAGACTGTGCTTCCATCAACTGCTGCTTACCCGGGATCCGGGTCGCAGGGGCAGCAGCTTAAACAAAGAGGCCCAGACCTCCTTCTCACCAGCCACAACTTCCAGCTCTTCCCAGGAGATTCCAAGGAATTCCCAGCCCAGCTGAGAGACAGTGTATCTCCAGGCTGTCCTGGATCTTCCACGGAGCATCCTCCGTGAAAGACAAAACCGTGAAGACCTCACACACACACCAAGCTAAGCTAGTTAGACAACCAGAATGACCAAGCTTAACCAGCATGATGGACCAGACAGACCAGGTTCAGTGGCATTACCAACCTGGTTGACCAGCTACATTCCTGATAGTTTGATGGTTCAGCTGGTCCAAACAGACCAGGTTGACCCACAAAACCAACCTATTTGACCAGTATCAGCAAGATCATGACCAGCATAGCTACGCTGTTTGACCAGCATAGATCTTGACCAGTAAACCACCAATATGAATAATACTGACCATGCAGGTAGACCAGCAAGAGCAGGTTATGACTATGCTGGTCATAAGCTGGTCAAACAGCTGGCTTACCAGTACAGAGCTTGTTTCCTCCTGGATGACCAGCTTTTCAACCATCTTGTTCATCAACCCAGTTGACCAGAAGACCAGCTGGATCCCAGTAACAACCCATTCAGAGCCCAGTTCCACCTGGAACCCACCTGGAACCCACCTGGTCCAGGTTCCAGCCATGTAGGCCCCTGCATACACAGCTCCACATCTTCCCACCTACAACATTACTTTCTCACTGGTTTTTCACTCCCAATATGAGAAGGTCTGCTGGACTACAGCAGATGATCCGACTGACTCCATATGAGCCAACTGCTGGACCTTCAGAGAAGAATGACCTAAACAGAAACACTTCAGCCGACCAGCCCACAGCCAGTCCTCCCAGTATGGAGAAACACTGGTTCCACTGGTCTACAGTCTGCTGTCCACAGAGGACCATCATCTAAAGCGCCTTCAGATCCCATTAAAACCAGCAGAACCAGTGTTACACAGTGTTTACGAGCTCCTTACCTGAGCACATCTTCTTCTCCACTGGACTGCTTTGGAGAACCAGTTACACAACCAGCGCCACCACCTGGCCTGCAGGGGCTTTCAAACCGGAACCACGTGACTGAGTCTGAATATCCCGCTGATTGGTCAGTTCAGAGGTCGCTCATTGGACTGCAGCAGTATGACGTGTCATCACCGCATAAGAGTCCCCTGAATCTCGAGCTTTTTGTGCCTTTTTATTTATAAAACCGAGAAATTAGTTTTAATGGTTAAATCTGGTGGGAAAATAAATATACAATATATTTTCTAAATATTTACATTTTAATTCTGCTGCTGTAATAATTGCAGTTTCAACAAAATGATCCAGAAAAAAATACAAAAATATATATTTTTGAGAGCGAATTTTACCACAATTGACACTATAATGTAATTACACCCTTTAAAAAGTGGTTACGTTGGAATTGTAATATATATAAACGTTTAAATATCCTAAATAAGTAAAACATCATTTTTTAAATCCCACTTTGGAAATCCCAGGCCTCTTTTTTTAATGCAGACTTTTATTTTGGAAAAACATTGGACAAATATTACAAACTGTGAAAAATGTTAAACGTTGACTCTGAGCTGGTTGACAATGATTTATTACACTGATTCACAACAAAAAGCAAAAAAAAAAAAGAAATTGAGCAATAAAAAGTAGCTTTGCTTGCATCAAACATTGAATAAATATTGAATTATGGTTGTATTACATCCTTTACGGTTGCAACCTATAAACAAAATTTGTGTTAAAATTCTGGTGTTGAATCAGTGTTCATTTACAGGACAATCAGTTAATCCTAATAATCCTTTAGATTATGCAGCCATTAATTAAATAAACAAATACTGTCAAAATAATAACCAGAGCATAAATTAATAATATAGAAATATCACCTGACACTGATTCAATATTCATTCAACCATAAATCAACCACAAATCAACCATAAATGAACCATATATCAACCATATATCAACCATAAATCAACCACAAATAAACCATAAATAAACCACAAATCAACCACAAATCAACCACAAATCAACAATAAATCAACCATAAACCACAAATCAACCACAAATCAACCACAAATCAACCATAAACCACAAATCAACCATAAATCAACCACGAATCAACCATAAACCACAAATCAACCATAAATCAACCATATATCAACCATAAATCAACCACAAATAAACCATAAATAAACCACAAATCAACCACAAATCAACCACAAATCAACCATAAACCATAAATCAACCATAAATCAACCATATATCAACCATATATCAACCATAAATCAACCACAAATCAACCATATATCAACCATAAATCAACCACAAATCAACCACAAATCAACCATATATCAACCATATATCAACCATAAATCAACCACAAATCAACCATAAACCACAAATCAACCATAAATCAACCACGAACCAACCATAAACCACAAATCAACCACAAATCAACCATAAATCAACCATATATCAACCATAAATCAACCACAAATCAACCATAAACCATAAATCAACCACAAATCAACCATAAATCAACCATATATCAACCATATATCAACCATAAATCAACCACAAATAAACCATAAATAAACCACAAATCAACCATAAATCAACCACAAATCAACCAGAAATAAACCATAAATAAACCATAAATAAACCACAAATCAACCATAAACCATAAATCAACCATAAATCAACCACAAATCAACCATAAATAAACCATAAATAAACCACAAATCAACCATAAACCATAAATCAACCATAAATCAACCACAAATCAACCATAAATAAACCATAAATAAACCACAAATCAACCATAAACCATAAATCAACCATAAATCAACCACGAATCAACCATAAAACAATCATAAATAAACCATAAATCAATCATAAATCAATCACAAATCAATCATAAATAATTGAATTTTTGTTGGTTTTTGCATTCTAATAAAAAATAACGTTAAATCTACGTTTCCTCCTAAAATCGATGTGGAGAAGTAAATGAGCTGTGAGGTCAGAGAGTGGGGGTGGAGGCCTCCAGGCCAGCAGGTTACAGGGAGTTGAATCAGGTGTGCCTGGGTGGCTCTTGGTCCATCCCTACTTTAGGCCATGCAATGTTCTAATGTTTTTCTGGGTGTAGATCTATGAGCAGCTTGAAGGCCACCAACTGCTGAGTGAAGGCAGAGGAAGCCCTCCCTCAGCTGGAGCAGAGAGGAACTGCTTCACCAGTATGTTCATCAGGGAGCAGTTCAGACCAGCTGGCCAGTTGAAGAGCTCCTGTTACACCTGCAGGATGTACCTGCATCCCCATCAAACAGCTGAGGGAGCCTCATGCATTGGGTGGGGGGGAAGAGAGGCTCCGCCCATCCCATACAGCCCCGCCCCCGCCCCGCACCGCCCAGCAGGCTTATTGTTTATCTTCTGCTCCATGGAGACGAGTCCTCCTCCCAGTTTGACACATGTTTTATGGGAAACATGGAGCCTGGCTGTAAACTGGTGGGTAAAATGATTTTTACTGATTATTGTGTTTAAACTGGTTAAACTGGGTGGCCAGTTTATCTCTTGTCCAGCAGATGGTGTCTTATTATTTGACTTTAATGGTTTAATGGTGATCAAGTTGGTTAACCAATATGACCATAATGCTTCCATAATGGATGGCTGGTATGACCATCACTGGACCAGCTGGTCCATCAGTAGAACCAGGCAGTCAGCCAGTTTAACCAGTCTGATAATACTGAGACCAGCAAGTCCATCAAAATTAATTTTACACCCAAGATCAATAACTGATGACAACTGTAATCTGATCTGATCAATATTTATTGATCTACTCATACAGAAGTGGTGTCTCTCAGTACGGCGTTAGGTTAGCAACACGCCAGACGTCTCTGCATGGAGGTGTAGAGGTTCCTAATGGTGTCCTGAGATGATCCATCCCATGCAGCTTGAATGTTCTCACTCAGTTCTGCAGATTGTGTGGTAGGGGTGGAGTGTTGATAGAGCGTCCAATAGTGTCCCACACATTTTCAATCAGGGACAGGTCTGGAGATGAGACCGACCACGGCGTAGGTCGATGGCAGCAGTGTGGACGAGCGTCATTCTGTTGGAAAAGGTAGAACCACTGGTTGCAGGACCTTATTAACGGACTGTTAAAGTGTCCCAGACCATGACACCAGACCATATCATCTTTATTGATGAATCCATGGTCTTTGGGATCTGATGCCAGCTGGATTTGAATATGGAGGCCTTGTGGCCCCAAATGCTGGTGTGATGATCTTTGGAGAATCTCATACAACAATCTGACCCCTAGTAGTGATACGAGGGACACTAACATCTCAGCGATATGTGCAGGACATCCTGCAGACACGTGTCACCTCTCATGGCAGGACTTCCAACTGGCATCTTTCAGCAGGATAATGCTCCCACACACAGCAAGGGTTTCCAAGGAATGTCTCCACCAGACTGCAGCAGTTCCTTGGCCTCCAGATTTATCAGTGATCGAGAAATTAGGGAGGCAGTTGGCTGCCAGCTTCAGGAACCTACGAGTGTGCAGGATCTACAGGTCCAGCTGCAACATCTCATTTTTCATTGCTTATCAGAACGTTGACCTTCTCTCATCAGACTGAATGTAGCTCTTGGTCATGAAGGGGTTAATGTGTTTAATCAGTACTAAGTCAGACTGAGCTTATCCAGCATGAAGGCGTGACCGGATTAACCAACCATCTGCTTTTAGAACCTCGTCCCTCTGGATCAGCACCCAAACTGCTCCATATCTGTGCTGTAGACTCTGTGAAATGAAAGTTCTGACTGTGGACGTGTGGAACAGGTGCTGACCTCACCACACTGAGACCCCTGAGCAGCCATGGGTGACCGGCAGCAGGACGAGGGCAGCTATGAGGTAATGATCTTGGAAGATTATCCTGGATTTTACGCCCTGAGCTCAGTTTGTCTTTGCTGGTTTAAGAAATAAAAGCAGCCATAATTCAATTCCAGATTCTGTTTTGAAGAGTAAACAGACTCTCTGTTACTGTTTAATTAATGTATGAATATTAGCTCTGTTCTAATTGGCCGTCGTGTGTCTTAATCAGAAAGCCATTTGGACTGAAACAATTCTGAATGGGTGGGGCTAAACTGGTGTAGGCTGAATGTGTGGGGCTAAACTGGTGTAGACCGAATGGGTGGAGCTAAACACATGTAGGCTGAATGGGTGGGGCTAAACTGAGACAGGCTGTGTAGAGTGGATTGGTAACTGTCCTGGTGTCTGTGCCGAATCAGGCCATTGGGGGGATGAGGCCTCTGTCCTCCGCAGATCTGAGGGAATCTCCACTCGGCTCCAGGGCGACCAGAGACGACCTCATGCTGTGTGCAGGTGATCTGGAAGGGACATCAGAGGGTGGCAGTGGGAGGAGGTCCCATGTTAGCCAGAGCTACAGGTTCTCTGAGGACAGGACCAGGTGAGACCTGAGCACTGACCTTCACAGCCATCCAGCTCAGGTAGAACAATAATACCAGCACTGTGTTTTGTTCTGTGCTGTTTATAATCTGTTCTCTAGCCACAGCTATGACGACTCCATAGCAGGGGATAAGAAGCTCCTCCTGAAGACGCTGATGGCCGCAGAGTCAGCTGCCACCTCCGCTGCCGTCCAGCTGGTGTCTTTCAGGGACATTCTGGAGGAGGACTTTGATGTACGTGAGGATTTCACAGCACCGAGCCAATGTTGAGGAACAGGCTTGTTTATTTATGCGTTATTGATTTATTTGTGCAGGAGTCCAGATGTTCCAGTGACTGGAGGGTGTCCAGACAGAAGGCATTGTTGCTGGAGAAGCCGGAGGTGTTTAAGCGCATAAACACATCTGTCCGACAGCAGCTGAAGGAGTTTTTGGAGGAGGAGGTCAGTCTGATACCTCTGATATGGACCACTTTGAAAAGCCAAGGAGCTGCTTTAGCAGTGTAGATGGTTAAAGCTGCATTCTGCAAGACGTGGTGTTCAATTCACATCTTGACGCAACGTTCTGTAGAATTTTAGTGTAAAATATCAGCTGCAGAATGAGGTTGATGCTCCACTGACTGTAACAGCGAGAACAGCGTCTCTTATTACACACATACAGGCTTATTCTTCAGAACCTGCAGGACGTCTGCGCAGACTGGCGGGACAATTCGTTGATTATCAAAGTATGTAATGACATTTTGGCCCATGTGAAAGGTTTCTTTAGACATATCCGTAGAGTTTTATTAAATTAAGTGGTTTGTCAATTTTTTTATAATTAATTCTTAATTAACCTGGTTATTTAAATCCTGGCTAGTGCGCCCCCTAAAGGTTGAAAAGTCAGTTATGCTGTCTCAATGTCTCAAGCATGTGGACGGAGGCGGTGGCGTGGTATTATAGGATTTACACTGATCTGACTCTGCTTACACAGGCTTAAGCAGTTCTGGAGAGAGGTTTTCCTGCAGCTTCACCAAAGTTCTGTTGTGCAGTAGCGGCGTTCCGGCCCAGAGTAGGAACGACAGAGACAGCATTGTCCCTGTTACAGTCACTGGAGCAGCAACGCGATTCTGAAGCGGCTGGTTTATAATAAATTGATATATAATGTTGCTTTATCTTGAGGATTAGAAGGCTGTCTGTGAAGGAGGTGTTTGTGCTGCAGTGTATTCATGAGTAAATACAGTATCAGACATTCAGTCTGAGGCTGTGTGACAGAGTGTGATTGGTGTTTGTCAGGTGTGTCGGACTGAGACAGATAAACACATCAATGCTCTGCTGAAGAGGCTGGATCAGACCGAACGCAGTAATCAGGTAGGAGGTGTTACGTAAGTCATTCCATAATCACAGAGTAAAGGATGAGTTTGTCGAGTTTACCTGAAAGGAGGCTCTAGACGAGATGGATCCGAGATGAGATCCAGTTGGTCATGGAGGTACAGGTACTGCACATTGACCCACAGATGTTGCAGCTGGACCTGTAGATCCTGCACACTTGTAGGTTGCTGGAGGTGTGTCTAGCCAAGAGGTGCACTACCCAAAAGTAGTCTCTGAGAGCCGTTTTGTGCCAAAACCCAGTATCTAATCAGACCACACCTGTAATCATGTCCGTATTCGACTCAGACACACCTACATGCTGATCCGTCATGTCTATGTTTGTGTGGTGTGTCTTTAGTCAGTGAGTGTCATTTAATAATCAGATAATATTATCGAAATGATGAATTCATGGGTTGGTGGATTCGTTCATGATGGATTCATTTCTGTCTTCATGTTTTAGGATTTAAGGCTGTTGCTGAGTGAGAAAGAAAGGAGGGTAGAGGAGCTGATGGCTCTGCGGAGACGGGAAATGGTGAGTTTACTGGGCGAATACTCCGGAGGTGATGCGAAACGATGCCAAGACCTTGAACAGTACCCGTCAAACGTTTGGAGACACTAAAGGCTCTGAGTGGTCTAATGCGCTGGCACTTTGAGCTGAGGATCGCCGGTTCAAATCCCAGGTAATGCTGCCATCAGCAGCCCGAAATCCAATGAGCCATGCTGCCTAGGGACTGGATGGCCCAGTGCAATGCTGGTCACCAAAAGCATTGGGCCATTGTATCAGACAGACCTGGGACAGACCTTCTCTTAGATTCTAGAACATTGCTGTCAGAATTTGATTGCATTCAATGATAAGAACTGAAAAGTTAGTGAGGTCAGGATGTTGGATGATCACCACCCCACTTCATCCTCAACTCATCCCAGGTCCTGTATGGAGCTCCATCATTGCAGAGAACACGGTTCCACTGCTCCACAGCTCAATGCTGGGGGTCTTTATACCCCTCTAGTTCACACCTGTTATTAGACATGGAGACAATAGAGTCATGATTGTTTTTCTGCTCCAGACAGTCCTATTCTATTGGCAGAGTGGATGTTCATCTGATGCTTCTCTCACTTTGCTTTAGGAGAACACAGAGTCGGTGGTCCAGCTGTCCCGCTCAGTGGACACTACACGAGCTCACCTGCAGGGACAACTCCGTAACAAAGAAGCAGAAAACCACCGGCTGATGGTGCAGATAAGGGTGGGTGTATCTGCACAGGCAGACAGATGTGGGATGAGGAGACCACTGTCCACTCTATTAGACACTCTGACCTAGTTGATCCACCTTGTAGATGTAAAGTCAGTCCAGCAGTGACACTGAGGGGTTTAAACACTCCAGCAGCTCTGCTGTGTCTGATCCACTCGTACCAGCAACACACACTAACACACCACCACCATGTCAGTGTGACTGCAGTGCTGAGAATGACCCACCACCCACATCATATCTGCTCTGTGGTGGTCCTGTGGGGTCCTGATCATTTTTAAACAGTGAGGAAAACTCTGTTTTCTGTAATATCTGCCATTAAGACTGTAATAAGTATGTAGTGTGTGTGTGTGTGTGTGTGTGTGTGTGTGAGTGCAGGGCCTGGAGCGTACTGTAGCACAGCAGAAGCTGGAGCTGGAGGAACTCAGGGCTCAGATGGACTCTGTTTCTGCAGCAGCTTCAGAGGAGAAAGATGCTCTGAAGAAAGCCACCAGAGCCCAGAGACAGCGAGCCGAGAGGTTCGAGTCTGCAGTGGAGAAGTGTTATGACCAGCTCAGAGAGAAGGTGTGTGTGTGTGTGTGTGTGTGTGTGTGTGTGTGTGTGTGTGTGTGTGTGTGTGTGTGTGTTTTACACATTTACATCTCATTTTACAAATACAGATCTTTAAACCTCCCATTAAAAAGTTATTCAGAGGTCCGTTAGAGGTTCTACTACAGCACTGCTCAAAAGAACCTTAAACTGGTGTGGACCAGTCAGACCTGCATGCAGACTCTGACTGATCAGCGAGAGGGGCGGAGCTAATGATGTCACTGACCCCGATATTGGGCTATAGAGGAAAATGAGAAGGGAGGGGCTGTTTGTGCTCTTCTTTGCTCACACAGTGTTCAAGTTCATCTGATGTTATTGCAGGATGTGAAGCTGGTGGAGGTTCGCTCTGAGAGAGATAGGTGGCGCTGTGAGCAGGAAGCAGCTACAGAGGAGAGAGTCAGACTGGACGCTGAGATAGCTGTGCTCAAAGAGTAAACACGCACACACACACACACACACACACACACACACACACACCATTATCATTCTATAGGGATAATTGTGTGTGTGTGTGTGTGTGTGTGTGTGTGTGTGTGTGTGTGTGTGTGGCAGTCAGATATCTGTTCTGAGTGCAGATCTGGAGAGAGAGCGACAGGTGGTGAAGGGGGCCAGTGATCTTCTGCTGCAGAAAGTGGAGAAGCTCAACAATGAAAACGCTGAACTGACCCTTAGCAACTCCACACTGAAGGTACCTGATCTCTCACCTGTAGGATAGAACACACTCTAAATGTAGGTATTGTGATATACACTGAGGGGGAGGAGCTACAGTCTCTCATTAGGGTGAATATTAATAACTCTAAATGTAGGTATTGTGATATACACTGAGGGGGAGGAGCCACAGTCTCTCATTAGGGTGAATATTAATAACTCTAAATGTAGGTATTGTGATATACACTGAGGGGGAGGAGCTACGGTCTCTCATTAGGGTGAATATTAATAACTCTAAATGTAGGTATTGTTGATATACACTGAGGGGGAGGAGCTACAGTCTCTCATTAGGGTGAATAGCCGCTCTAAATGTGGTATTGTGATATACACTGAGGGAGAGGAGCTACGGTCTCTCATTAGGGTGAATATTAATAACTCTAAATGTAGGTATTGTGATATACACTGAGGAGGAGCTACAGTCTCTCATTAGGGTGAATGTTAATAACTCTAAATGTAGGTATTGTGATATACACTGAGGGGGAGGAGCTACAGTCTCTCATTAGGGTGAATAATAACTCCTAAATGGAGGTATTGTGATATACACTGAGGAGGCTACAGTCTCTCATTAGGGTGAATATTAATAACTCTACATGTAGGTATTGTGATATACACTGAGGGGGAGGAGCTACAGTCTCTCATTAGGGTGAATATTAATAACTCTAAATGTAGGTATTGTATTATACACTGAGGGAGGAGCTACAGTCTCTCATTAGGGTGAATATTAATAACTCTACATGTAGGTATTGTGATATACACTGAGGGGGAGGAGCTACAGCCTCTCATTAGGGTGAATATTAATAAGTCTAAATGTAGGTATTGTGATATACACTGAGGGGAGGAGCTGCAGTCTCTCATTAGGGTGAATATTAATAACTCTACATGTAGGTATTGTGATATACACTGAGGGGGAGGAGCTAAGGTCTCTCATTAGGGTGAATATTAATAACTCTAAATGTGGGTATTGTGATATACACTGAGGGAGGAGCTACAGTGTCTCATTAGGGTGAATATTAATAACTCTAAATGTAGGTATTGTGGTATACACTGAGGAGAGCTAAGGTCTCTCATTGGGAGTGAATAATGTAACTCTAAATGTAGGTATTGTGATGTACACTGAGGAGGAGGAGCTACAGTCTCTCATTAGGGTGAATATTAATAACTCTAAATGTAGGTATTGTGATATACACTGAGGGGAGGGCTACAGTCTCTCATTGGGAGTGAATAATAACTCTAAATGTAGGTATTGTAGGCCTGCACACTGAGGGGAGGGCTGAGTCTCTCATCAGAATTGGAGATGAGTGAATGAGAGTTGATTTTTGTTTCACCTGTTTGCTGTCTCTTCAGGCAGCTGTAGCTGGGCTGGAGGAGAAACTGCTGAGTCTAAAACTGCCTTTCAGAATCAGACACTTGTTGATGAAAGGCAGGAGGTGGAGACGTGCAGAAGTCAGATGGCACAGGCTGTGTTAATGAGATTCCTGAGATGGAATAAGGGGCAACATTAAAACATTGTGGAATAAACCCTATTGGTCACCACGTTTAATAGCAGGTGTGGACTAGAGGGTATAAAGACCCCCAGCATTGAGCTGTGGAGCAGTGGAACTAGGTTCTCTGGAATGATAGACTCATAGCCTTTTGGGATTTGGGATGAGATGGGGTGATGATCATCCAGCATCCTGTTATGATATCTTTTCCCGAGTCTTGCTACCAGATGCAATCAAATCCTCACAGCAATGTTCCAGAGTCTAGTAGAAAGTCTTCTCTGGACAGTAGAGACAGTTACTCCAACAAGAAGTAGGGTAAAGTCAGTGAATGAGCAGGTGTCCCCATACTTTTGTCCATATAATTAGCTCATTGGCAGAGTGTTTAAGGTTTTCACAGTAAAGCATTTATTTAACAGAAAGTAAGCTTCTGCAGTTTTCATTCCTTTAGAGTCCACACAAAACCTCTTTTAAATGTAAAGGGATGAAATTCCGTAAAACTTTCAGGTAATCGTGTGGTGAAAATCTCGCACCAATCCCAGCACTCAAGACTCCACCCCCTGGTGGCTGTGTCCTGACAGGTGCTTTGTGCAGGTGGAAGTGATGGAGCTGAAGATCAAGCTGGAGAGTCAGCTTCAGGAGGCAGAGGAGCTCCGGGAGGGGAGAGACGCTGAGGTTGCCCAGGTAACACTGCCCTTCCCATCAGCATGAGCACACCCTGAAGGTATCCATGGGGAGGAGTGTGTAAGTCGTCAGTGTGGAGGAGTGTGAAAGGTGTCAGTGTGGAGTCAGTGTGGAGGTACACCCAGGCGTCAGTGTGGAGGAGTGGGCGTCCAGTATTGGAGGTGTGGCGCAAGGCGTGAGTGTGGAGGAGTGTGTAAGGCGTCAGTGTGGAGGAGTGTGTAACAGGTGTGTGTGTGCAGGTGCGGGAATGTTTGGAGCGGGTCCAGGGCTGAGTTGTACCTGGGTTACCATGGCGGCCGGGAGGCTGAGGCCACAGCACAGCCAGAGCCCCTTCTGCACACCACACCACCATCCCCCACAAGGCCAGACCATCTCACGGCTGCAGCTCAAAGGTCTGGCCATGTGTGTGTGTGTGTGTGTGTGTGTGTGAGTGTGTGTGTGTGTGTGTGTGTGTGTGTGTGTGTGTGTGTGTGTGTGTGTGTGTGTGTGTCTGAGAGTGTGTGTGTCTGAGTGTGTGTGTGTGTGTGTGTGTGAGTGTGTGTGTGTCAGTGTGTGTGTGTGTGTGTGTGTGTGTGTGTGTGTGTGTGAATGTGTGTGTGTGTGTGTGTGTGTGTGTGTGTGTGTGTGTGTTTGAATTCTAAATCAGCGATTATGAAATAGTGGTTCTTCATCCATTGCTGTCCCTGCACTGGTCAGTGTTTGAGAACTCCTGAGTACAGCACTGGGACTCACTGTTCCAGTCTTCAGGATTGTTTCCTTTAGTGTTCTGTTCTCCACAGAGCCATTGTAATCGATTTAGTCAGACAGATCTGAGCGTTAGAAGGCAAGCAGCGATCTCGGGAGCTGGTTGTTGGTGGTGTGTGTTTGCAGGTGGAGGGTCATGCTGAGAAACTGACGTCGTTTCTGGAGATGAAGGAGACGATGAAGGAGACAAACACTCAGCACCAGCAGAAGGTGAATTCCCTGCCCAGTAGTGTTGAAAGACACTGGCGTTGAGAGTGGAGCCAGTTGGGAAAATAAACTGCTACAATATACATTTCCAAATCACACAGTCTCCAAATCTCCAAGCTGCTACATCACTACGTCCGCAAATCTCCAGAAACCTACATCCCACCCAATCACCAAATCTCCCAAACTGCTACATCACTCGTCACCAAATCTCAAACTGCTACATCACTAAATCACCAAATCTCCAAACTGCTACATCACTAAATCACCAAATCTCCAAACTGCTACATCACTAAATCACCAAATCTCCAAACTGCTACATCACTAAATCACCAAATCTCAAGCTTCTTTACATCACTAAATCACCAAATCTCTCCAAACTGCTAAATCACTAAATCACCAAATCTCCAAACTGCTACATCACTAAATCACAAATCTTAAACTGCTTTCATCACTAAATCACCAAATCTCCAAACTGCTACATCACTAAATCACCAAATCTCCCAAACTGCTCGTCACTAAATCACCAATCTCCAAACTGCTCGTCACTAAATCACCAGATCTCCAAACTGCTACGTCCTTCCAATCACCCAGATCTCTCCAAACTACTACATCCACTAAATCGCAAATCTCAAACTGTTCGATCTTTAAATCGCAAATCTCAAACACCGCTCGTCACTAAATCTTTGATCTTAACTTCTTTACGTCACTAAATCACCAAATCTCAAACTGTTCACGTCACTAAATCACCAAATCTCCAAACTGTTACATCACTAAATCACCCAAATCTCCAAACTGTTACATCACTAAATCACCCAAATCTCAAGCTGCACATCACTACGTCACCAAATCTCAAACTGCTCGTCACTAAATCACCGTCTCAAACTGCTACATCACTAAATCACCAAATCTCAAACTGCTACATCACTAAATCACCAAATCTCCAAACTGCTACATCACTAAATCACAAATCTCCAAACTACTCACGTCACTACGTCACCAAATCCAAGCTGCTACATCACTAAATCGCAAATCTCCAAACTGCTACGTCACTAAATCACCAAATCTCAAGCTGCTACGTCACTTCGTCACCAAATCTCAAACTGCTCGTCGCTAAATCACCAAATCTCAGGCTTTTCGTCACTAAATCGCAGATCTCAAACTGCTCTGGGTCACTAAATCGCAGATCTCAAGCTGCTCGTCACTAAATCCACCAAATCTCTCCAAACATTCACGATCACGCAATCACCAAATCTCCAAACTGTTGCGTCCACTAATCACCAAATCTCAAATACATTCGCTGCGTCACCAAATCTCAAACTCTTTCGTCACTAAATCACCAAATCTCATAAACCTTTCCGTCCACTACGTACCAAATCTCCAAACTCTTTCACATCGCAATCACCAAATCTCGACTACCATCACTAAATCACCGTCTCAAGAAACTGCTCGTCACTAAATCGCAAATCTCCAAACTGCTTTCGTCCACTAAATCACCAGATCTCAAACTGCTACGTCTAAATCGCAAATCTCCAAACTGTTGCGTCACTAAATCACCAAATCTCAAGCTGTTCGTCTTCCGTCACCGATCTCTCGAGCTGTTCGTCACTACGTCACCGTCTCCAAACTGCTCGTCCTCGTCTGATCTCAAGCTGCTCGTCACTAAATCACCAAATCTCCAAACCTTTCGTCCACTAAATCACCCAAATCTCAAACTGCTACATCACTAAATCACCAAATCTCCAACTGCATCACTAAATCACACCAAATCTCCAACTGCTACATCACTAAATCACCAAATCTCCAGACCTTTCGTCTTTCGTCACCGTCTCCAAACTGCTACGTCACTAAATCACCAAATCTCCAAACCTTTCACGTCACTAAATCACCAAATCTCCAAACTGCTCGTCCACTAAATCACCAAATCTCCAAACTACTCGTCCACTAAATCACCAAATCTCCAAACTGCTCGTCATAAATCACCAAATCTCCAAACTGCTCGTCCTCACGTCTGAATCTCAATCCACCACGGTCACTACGTCCACCGATCACCAAACTGCTGCGTCACTAAAATCTGCCGTCTCAAATCCACAGTCGCATAAATCACCGAATCTCCAAACTGCTACGTCACTAAATCCACCAGATCTCCAAACTGCTACATCACTAAATCACCGATGCCAAACTGCTCACGTCACTCGTCACCAAATCTCAAGCTGCAGTCACTTTACGTCACCAAATCTCCAAACTGCTACATCACTAATCCACTAATGAAGTTGAGTAATTGCAGTCTCTCTCGTGTGTGTTATTATTGTGTGTGTGGGTGTGTGTGTGTGTGTGTGTGGGTGTTGTGGCTGTGTGTGTGTGTGTTGTGAAGACTGGAGGAGTTCCTCTGAGAGTCAGGAGCTGATCTGTGAGCTGAGCAGTCAGGAGGCGCTGCACTACAGTAGTGAACAGCTGGAGCAGCTCTGCTGGTGTCAGGCTCTTCGGCGGCAGTTGAGGCGCTCTTTGGACGTCTCACAGCAGGTCAACAAGTTCTATTTACAATTAAAAGCAGCAGAACTTGATTGCACATGTTGATAAAAGTCAACAAGACACATCAATGCTGTTTTAACTGTGCATGAAGACCTCACTGCTAACATTCAGCTTCTGCATCGTTCACACCTGCAGCCATTCGAGGTTCTCCAGAGGTTCTCCAGAGTGTTAAACATTGTTCATCTGGCTGTGGTGGAATAGTGAGAGTTCAGAACAATGAAGTTACAAAACATGAAGCTCAAACACTGCTGTTCCCCTTCAAGAAGAGCATCAGCAGAACCAAGTGGCTGATTCCAAAACCTAAAACTGTTGTCACAGTCTTGTTCTATTTACAAAACCTCCCACTAAGCTTTTTTGAGCTACTTCAGTGATTTTGACACATAATATATATATATATATATATATATATGTGTGTGTGTGACAATGTGTGTGTGTGTGTGTGTGTGTGTGTGTGTGTGTGCAGTGTGTAAAGTGAAGAGAAGAGCATCCTCCAAAATACTCAAACCCCGGATTCAGGAGCTGGAGGAGAAAAGTCGTCGAGAGGAAATCGAACTCCAGGCAGCTCAAACTCAGCAAACTGTCTGTAAGTGAATATTAATAACTTTAAATGTAGGTATTGTGATATACACTGAGGGGGAGGACCTACAGTCTCTCATTAGGGTGAATATTAATAACTCTAAATGTAGGTATTGTGATATACACTGAGGGTCTCATTAGGGTGAATATTAATAACTCTAAATGTAGGTATTGTGATATACACTGAGGGGGAGGAGCTACAGTCTCTCATTAGGGTGAATATTATTAACTCTAAATGTAGGTATTGTGATATACACTGAGGAGGAGGAGCTACAGTCTCTCATTAGGGTGAATATTAATAACTCTAAATGTAGGTATTGTGATATACACTGAGGAGGAGGAGTTACGGTCTCTCATTAGGGTGAATATTAATAACTCTAAATGTAGGTATTGTGATATACACTGAGGAGGAGGCCATTATGGTGTTGATGGTTTTAGATTATTTAATGGTTTTGGGGTTTGGTTTAAACCCTTGTTGCTGTTTGTCTCCACAGAGTGAGAAGCAGTTTGAGATGCGTCTGAAGGACCTTCAGCTCAGTCTGGACCAATCAGAAAGCCATAAACAGAGCATTCAGAACTATGTGGATTTCCTCAAGAACTCCTACACCTCTATGTTTGAAGATCAGCTGCCATCAACCTACGGGTCCTCATACTACCTGAAATAATGTCCTACCGGTTATGTGTGTGTGTGTGTGTGTGTGTGTGTGTATTTATATGTGTGCTTGTAGATCTATGTGTTTAAATTCATGTTTACTGAAATGAGACACTGGAATGGTATCATCGGTGCTATTTGATTATGGACTGATTTATATGAATTGTTTTGATTTGGTTCCTGATACAATAAATGTGAAAAGCATTGTTCTCAACACCGGTCCTGCTGGTCCTGTTTACTTCTGATACTGAATATTTCACACACACACACACACACACACACACACACACACACACACACACACACATATATATATATATATATATATATACACTCTATGACAATACACTCTGTTTCTGAAATTGAACTCTATGAAAGAAGATGGAGAAACCACTGAGAGAAACAAAGGGTCAAAAGCAGAACCCTCCCAAACTACAAGGAAGAGCCACTAATAGGAACCAAGACTCAGAAAAAGAACCCCCATAAAAGAATAGAAGTGTGAGGAACCAAGACCCCTGGTGGATTTGGGATCGACTGCTGGTCTTTCTGTTGTACATTAGGCCCATATGGACATAGATGTCTACACTGACTTTAGAACGCACAGCTACAGACTGTCACTCTGGGAAAGCAGCTTCCGGCTTACACAGCCATTCCAGCCTGTTTGTGTAGTGAAAACCTGGTCGGCTCTTTGTTTGTACTGTGGATTCAGCTTCGTCAGTGGAATGTAGCCCAGAACTGTGGGGATCTCTGTCGGGAGCCTTTCCAAAGACCCGTCATGTAAAAGAAAAAGTGACCCTAGGGAGGTTCTCCTTTTGAGTCTTGCTTTTTCAGTGGTTATTCCTCATGCTGGTCTCAAAAGGAGAACCTCACTAAGAGCCTGGAACCTGTTCCACATCAGTGGAAAAGGGCCCTGAGAGGAACCAAGGTTCAAAAGGAAACTCCCTACAAGTGTGGAGAAGACCTGCCAAGAGGAACCTGTGCTCAAAAGAAAAAAGAGTGAGAAGAACCAAGGCTGAAAAGCAGAACCTCCACAAAAGCATTAGTGAGAAATGGTTGTAGGTGTGTACTCAGCTCTACGGATGGCGGATAGATGACCTGTTCTGACATTCAAACAAAGGCTTGTTGGACGATGTCTGACCTTCTGTGATTTGCTGACAGAGTTTAAACCACTTCCTTTTCTTTCCTACATTTCCAGGCACTGCCCTTGGCATGTCATAATTATCTCCTTTATTCCATTTTCCTGTTTCCTGAAAAGGTCACCACAATGACAATGACAATGACCGGTTCTGTAACTTACAGATTCATAGATTCTTAGCAGCACTAATTAAGATGATCAGCGGTGTCTGGTCTGAAGAATCAACTCACTAGTGAACAAAGAGTCACGAGGTAACTGGCATTATATCAGATGGAGGGAGCAGTGAAAGAAAACCGGCTTCAAACAGTCTCTGCTTTTCAATGCTCTGAAGCCCTGAAGGAGTTAAAAGTCCGAAAGCAACAGCCTGGGCGTACTTTTATGCAGGCGCTGTTCCTGCCCTTACGTCTAGACCCTGTGTGCTACCAGAATGTCAAGATGCGAACGTACAGCCTCTGTTCAAAACAGATAAATAGGTGAAAGGTGAATTCCAAAAATCAAAGGAAATATTCCAGAAGAGCATGAGGACAATCCACTGAGAAGAACAGAGACTCAAAAGAAGAACCTACCTAAGAGTATGAAGATGACCTGCTGAGAGGAACCCACATAAAAGTGTGAGTAAGAACCACTGAGAGGAACCAAGACTCAGGAGAACCTTCCTAAAAGTGTGAGGAACAACCATTGAGTTTTATTTCCATAACTTTTTACTTATTTAGAGCTGGACAAGAAGCCATGGATGTCTTCCATCCTTCACACATTAACGAGACCCAGGATTACAACTATGATGACTACTACAGCTTAGACGCATCTGTGGACTATGCACCTTGCCTGAAGCATCAGACGAAGAAGTTCAGCCAAGCTTTCCTGCCGGTTTTCTACTCTGTTACCTGTGTTCTCAGCTTCATTATAAACTTTATCCTAATTGCAGTTTTCATCAAGTGTAAATCCCTGAGGAACACACTTCCTCTCAACATGGTCAGTGCAGACCTTCTGTTTACAGTTACGCTTCCCTTCTGGGCAGTGTATGCAGCAGATGAGTGGGTCTTTGGACAACTTGCATGCAAGTTGGTGACGTTCCTCTACATCACTGGACTGTACAGCAGTAATCTATTTGTTGGATTTATGGTCCTGCTGAAATATGTGGACATGGCATGTGGGAGTGTGGTCAGAGCCAAGAGAAGAACAGCCGTTTTCACTTTCCTTTGGCTTATTTCCGGTCTTGCTGCAGCTCCACATCTTTACTTTGTGGAGGCTCATGAGTTCCAGGGCCAAATGATCTGCACCAATCACTTCTTGCACAAAAACGGCTGGAGAATTTACATGAGGTTTCAGATGATCATCCTCGGATTCTGTGTGCCTCTCCTTGTTCTCATCTTCTCCTCTGTTGTGGTCCTCCGGACTGTGTCTAGGAGGACTCTTCATCCGAAGAGGTCCAGAACTTTGACGTTGGTGATGGGATTTACCATTCTGTTCTTTGTCCTCTGGTCCCCCTACAGCGTGGTGATCTTCTTGCACTCTTTGCAGGAGCTTCATGTTATATCTGAGTGTGTCACAAGCCTCCACCTGGACCTGGCCATCATCAGTACAGAGTGTATTGCATTCGTGCATGTTTACCTGAATCCTGTCGTGTACGTTTTTCTCAACCGGAGGATCTGGAAGAAAATAACAGGCCGATGCATGGCTCAGAGGGAGAACCTGCTCGGTGCCTCTGTAAGCACCAGCAGTGGGTCCAGTCAGGACAGTGCCGTGGAGCTGAAGGCACTTCATATGTACCCCAGTCATGAATCCGAAGGCTCTGAAGCGGAGCGACAAGGTCACTTCTTACCATATGTAACGTAGTCTTCACGGTTCTGCGGTTGTACAGAGTGGACAGAACACAACAACTAACACTGAGTTCTAACACTCATCTATCTATCTATCTATCTATCTATCTATCTATCTATCTATCTATCTATCTATCTATCTACTTATTCCGGTGTTGCTAGGTGGCTCCTAAGTGCCATCTTGTTGCTAAGGTATTCCAGGTGGTTGTTAACTGGTTGCTAGGAGGTATCTATGGTATTGTATCCTAGGTGGTTGCAATGATATCCCAGGTAGTTGCTATGATGTTATTGACTTGTTGCTATGGTATTCCAGGTGAATGTTGTGATGTTGCTAACTGGTTGCTAGGTGGGTTCTATGGTATTGTAATTGGCTGCTGCCTTCATTCTGCAACACCATAATCATGTTGTGAAGCGTTATTTACAGGAGCTGCTTAAAAGAATTCCGTGCTTCCACCCACTGCTGGAATTGTTTTCCAGCTTCAGTAATAGAAAACACAGCACCGCCCGCCTTACTCACTCCTGCAGTTTCCTATGTTTGTGCCAGTTGTCGAGATCAGACCATGACCATCACCATGGCTACAGTTTGGAGAACAAAATTCAATTCCTGGATTCTTGGACGCCCCTGGCCTGCACATTGGATGTGTTTGATTCCATCAGCAGCACACCTGATTTAACACCACTAAGCACTGATTTACCAAAGCAGGGGTTGATGAGACTATTAATAATACTAGACTCCTATCATCAGGAGAACTTTGGAGATGTTTAATGACCACAGTGATGGAGAAGCTCCACTTTCTGTAGGACTGTTATTAGTGTTTATTCTAATATCAGTGTTTAACTGAGTAATAAAGTCTCACTGAACAGAATAATGTAAATGTGTGCTGTGTGTCAGTTTTACGGTATTCATTAATAAATGTTTAATTAATAAATCTTATAAAAAATACCTGCTGTTTCACGTCCATTTATTCATTATGAAATGTTTCCAGCAGTTTTTTACAGCAGACAAACCACTTAAAATCCTCCCTTAAAACCTGAAACTCAGTGCCTGTGTGTGTGTGTGTGTGTGTGTGTGTGTGTGTGTTTCATTTTCTCTCTTGACAATTTTCAAAGTCAAGTGATCTTTAAGTGTTTAAAGGCAAACTTAAGGGAAAGTTCACGTAAGGTGTTAAAGATGCACCCGGGCAGTGATTGTTTTGGAGCAGATACCAACACTCATGTGTCTGAATGCAGTCGAATCCTCAAAATAATGCTCCACAATCTAGTAGAAAGTCTACACTGGACAGTACAGGCAGTAACTCCAACATAAGCAGGATCAACTCCTTTTAATAGCCTTGATTTCAGAAGAAACAGGGAATGAGCAGGTGTCCCAATACTTCTGTCCATATAGTGTATGTCCTGGATTCTTAGTCTGTTATATTCTATTCACGTTCAGGCTTTAGTGGTGATATAGAACCCATACCTTTAGCAACACAAACCCAGTGCATGATCCACCCACTCACCCACCCACCCGCTTCACAGTTGGCAAAGGGTTCTTTTCATGAAATGCAGTTCCTACGTGTTTCCAAGCGTACTTTAGTTGATTGTGGTTTTCATTAATAATCATCAGTGTTTATCGTATCACACAGCTAGATTTTCAGTTCTAGAGAATCCAGTGACTCCCTGAAACCAGTGAAACCATCTCCGACTGTCATACTGGAGCTGAACTCTGGAGTTGAGAGGTTGGTGAATTTGCATTAGTTTGCCAGAAGGGGGCATTACATTCAAACTCTTGGTTTGAGACTGTGCAAGCAAGCAGCTGATGCACAGCAGGTCTCACACTTTGTTAGAACATTACACTCGAAGACATTAAACCATGGTAATTTAATGAATGGGTCTTATCTGTGGGACAGAAGGCCTACTGAAGGTCCTTATCAGTCCATATCGAATGTTTATGACTACCAGTAGCCATTTCCTGTCTTCTCCCAGGACAGTATGTCACTTAACAGTGACACTGTAGTTTCTTCTATAATATAGATTCCTTTTATGTATTGAACCCATCTACACACATGCTAGTGTGGACTGGGGGGGATAAAGACCCCCAGCATTGCACTGTGGAGCTCTATCCGATATCTTTGTGATGAGTTGGAGTGATGGAACTGATCCTCCAACATTAGCACCTGCCCTCACTGATGCTCTCACTCTCTGGGCCGAATGCAATCAAATGCTTCTCACAGCAATATTCCAGCATCTAATGTAAACCATTCCCAGAAAAGTACAGGCTGTTTCTGCAGCAAAGGTCGATGCATCCTTCACCTCCTGATTGCTTTATAGCAGATATGAACACTCTTGTTGCTGAATGCAATCAAATCCTCACAGCAGTGCTCTAGTAGACGTCTTGTAGAAAGACTTCCTTGGACTGTAGAGACAGTTACTCCAACAAAAGCAGGAGAAACACAGTTTAATGCCCTTGATTTCAGAAGAATCAAGGAATGAGAAGGTGTCCCAATACATGTGTCCAGATCCTTAGTCTGTAGTAGGACTGGCCTCGTTTAATTTCTCACAAACCACACACTGAGTTGTATTTTATGGAACAACGTAAACCGTGGTGAGGAAACACCAGAAATGCACCCAATCCTGATCTTTCTGGCCTCTTTTTATGTTTGTGTGACCAAGAGATACCCATACCGTGGTATCTTGATTTGAGTGTTAGGACACTCCGTTAATCATCTACAGCCCAAGGTCAGGGTATACCACGCTCCGAGCTGATTGGGTTCCCCCTTTCAGTACCCTGAAACCTTCAGTACTCACCCTGAAGTCTAGAAAGGTGTGACTAAACTAAACAAAACACAACACACCAAGAAGGAGTTGTTTCTCCTCTCATTGTCCATCCTATCAGCTCCTCTGATCACACAGGTTCTATATCTTTGTGGTTCTATATTTCCAGACTGTAGTTCATCTGTACTGTACTTATGTTGTGGCTGGAACCTTAATTTCCCTGAGGGAACCCTCCCAAGGGATCAGTAAAGTTTTTCCTATCTGAGAGTGGAGATCTCAACTATTCCAGCCCTATTTCCTGTGCTTCCATTCTGTCTTAAGCTCTGGAATGTGTTGCTGCTTTCCAGGTTGTCTCAGATCTCCAACAAATCATTTATTTCAGTGTCTGCTGGTTAGTTTCCTGTCAGGAGCGAGCAGATGGAACAAGGACAAGGGTACGGAGGCAAACGCAGGGGAAGGAATTTAATATAAATGAAGAAAAACAAAGCACTTACTTACAAAGTGGGGAACAAAGTACACACAAAACAAAAGGGAACTATGATAACAAACCGGGAAACTGACAGAAACTGCTAAGGAGCACTCTGGGACAGGGCCAACAAGAGACAGACGTGACATTTCCAAACCTTTCACAGCATAGATTGTTCTAAGGCTTAGTGATTCATTATTTACTGAACACCACTCGTTCCTTTTCTACAGGCTTTGACTGCAGCTTTGAGCTCAGTGTGTCACAGTGTTTAAACACTCCAGCTGTCCAAAGACCTGGGACACCATTTAATTAACGAAGTGTTGTCCAATATCAGCAGTTTACACTTCTATTATCAGTTGGAACAGTGTGAACACGCCTCGTACTCAGTCCTGTGTCTTATTTGATCGTTGACCCATTCTTTTTCTCCATAATGCAATGACCTGATGCAGGTGGCAGTGTGAATGCCCGCCAAGGTCAAGGGGTAAAAGGACGAAGGGCTAAAGGTCTTTTTGTGAGCTCTTATCTTTCAGATAAAGACAGCCTTGACCCTTCTTCTGTATTGGAACGACTGCAGGCGAGGCGCTGTAAAATAATATTGCCTGAATGATTCGCTGAAGACCACTCAGAACCAAGGACACCAAAGTCTGTCTTCTGATGAGTGCTGCATTCGCTGGCCTCTGAAGGTCAGATAGCGGTGAACATTCACCTGAGAAGGAATGTGAAGGTCCAAGTCGAGCCAGAGAAGCTGCTGGCGAGCACAGAGCAGCTGTGACTGGATATCTCAAGGTCATGCTAAGATTTATCTGAACATTCCTTACATCAGAGTTTCCGTCCATGAAGTCTAATCAAACAGATCTTTTTGGGGTAACTGTCTGCAGTTTGATAAAGATCACATGGACAAGCCAGAAGATACTGGAACAGTGCTTTGTGAACAGATGAGACCAAAATAGATCTTTTCAGTTTATTTGAAAAGTGTTGTGTTTGGAGAAAGGAAAAAACTGCAGTATAAAGACCCTATGCCGTCTGTCAAACATGGGGGTGGTAGTATCACGGTTTGGGCCTGTTTTGCAGCATCTGGGCCAGGACGGCTCACCATCACTGATGGAACGATGAACGGTGAATGATACCAGCAAATTTTAAAGGGATACATCAGGAGGCCTGTCTGTGAGCTGAATCTCTGGAGACTGTGGGTCATGCAGAAAGACAACAACCCTAAACACACAGGTAGTTCAACCAATGAATGTTTAAAGGAGAATGAAGGTAATGTTCTGGACTGATCCAGTCAGAGTCCTGATCTTAATCCAGTAGAGATGCTGTGAAGGAGCTGAAGCAGCAGTTGATGGAGGAAACCACCAACATCACAGAGCTGAAGCTGGTTTGTGGAGGAATGAACTCAAACTAGTGCAGGACTGATCAACCGTTACGGAAACGTTTAGTTACAGTTATTACTGAACAAGAGGAGACACAGCAGATACTGAAAGCAGGGACTCATATGTCTGTATTTTGGATCAATATTTCCGACAGTGTAATAGTTTTGTCCGATTGTTTGTTTGGTTCCTCTTCTACATTCGTGTTCTGAGCAGCACTGTATGTTGAGGGGCTGTGAGGGCGTTTCCCCCCTTGCAGTTTTTTCCCAACTTCCTTTTGAATAACGGCTCAACCCTCAAGCTATTTCAACCCTTTGTTTAAGCAAATGCCTTCAGTCTTTAGGGAATTAAGTGTTTTTGAGAGCATGTGCCTCTTGTACCTCAATTTCCCTAAATTTCCCGCAGCTCCTGACCCTGCACTCACGAAAACGGCACACTTATCATTTGAAGTATTTAAACCTGAGGACAGCTCAAGTATATATCCCAGGTATGCTTTCTGAAGCCTGATCTGTAAGTACACTATCAGTACACTCTCTGTAAGTAAACTATCAGTACACTATCTGTAAGTACACTATCAGTACACTCTCTGTAAGTACACTATCGGTACACTGTAAGTACACTATCAGTATACTGTAAGTACACTATCAGTACACTCTCTGTAAGTACACTATCAGTACACTCTCTGTAAGTACACTATCGGTACACTCTCTGTAAGTACACTATCGGTACACTCTCTGTAAGTACACTATCAGTACACTCTCTGTAAGTACACTTTCGGTGTAGCAGTGGTACACTTAGGTGTACTATTTTAATACTTCTTGGGACTAAAGTGGTCCTTTTTTAGTTTACAGTCTGTAAAGTGTAGTTTTGAGTGTTCTTTACGTGTAAGAATAGAACTACAGTCACGTGAAAAAGTTAAGACACCCCATGTGATATAAATAAACAAATGAACCTGAAGAACCGTCTTTAATCATCATTTATAAACATCATGAATAGAAATGTCATTTTATTATGAGGATAAAGTTCAGACCCCTCTGTCCTGATAGCTGTTTCTCCTCCTTTGTCTGAAATAATGTCAGTTAGATGTTTCTACAACCGTCTGCTGTCTCTGACATCGACTGGAAGACAGATGTTCCCACTCCTCCAAACGGAACTCTTTCAGGTCTGTTTCACACGACTTACTTTTATCTTCTGTTTATGAAAACACATTTTCATTTTTTAACTTCCTTTATTTTTTGAGTGTGAATCATTATAAACAGTATCAGTGGATTACACACACACACACACACACACACACACACACACACACACACACACACACACACCCACACACACAAATTCACAAATACAATCAAAACACACCAACACACAATCAATCGTACTGTATCAGAACAGCACTTCTGTAAGTCGTTCTTTATGACGCCATGAATGTAAATGTAAATATATGAACATGAGATCAATGCCAGTTTAAAGAGAATGAAAATGGTTATATATACAAGTGCATCTCAAAATATGTGATATTATGAAATGTTTTGTTTGTTTTGTAATTTAATCTATCTATCTATCTATCTATCTATCTATCTATCTATCTATCTATCTAAGAGCATAAGTATAGATCAAATTCAAGTGCAGCTCAATAGATTTGAATATTTTTTTTTTTTTTTTTAGAATTTGATTGTAAATTGTCATATTTTTTATTCATTGGTATGTTCAGCTTCTTAGTTTTAATGTTAATTCTGTCTGATTAATAATTCATTCAAACTTGAAATCAAAATATTAATTTTGAGATTCTGGAAATATTCTGGAAATATGTGACTTTATATGTAATGAACATACAATATGTGTTGAAAACAAATGAATAATCTCAGTATATTTTATTTTTTAATGACTTTTTTCTAAAAAGTTGCCAAAAATACTTTGCTTTACTCTTATTTTCTTTAATACACATATACGTATATATATATATATACAGTGAAAGATTAGGTAGATATCGGTCAGATATACCAGTACTTAACCTTTTCTAATACTTCTAATAAAACTAATAAGCTGATTTCTAAGAGTTGTTTGTTATTTGTGCTATTTGTTATGCTTGGCTTGATATTTTATTTGATTGATGTTTTCAACTCGACACGTGAGCTGCTGTATTTTACAGTTACATCAAAGAAATGTCAGATTATTTAGTTTTCAAGTACAGTGAAACCAATGTCATAGAATTGAACAACATTAAACAATGTTATCCCAGATTGCAGACACATTTGGGCCAAACGTTGCTATCTGGAATTAGACCCATTTCACCTGATTCCAATATTTGTGGTTTAAAATCACTTTAGAACTCTAATGGTCATTTGTAACCTTTAGAATCCTGACTGACCAATCATATATAATGAAGACTGAATATGAGCGATTTCATTGAGCTACATGGAGATAACTGTGCAAGCAAACAAGATCTGGGCCTAAAACCTGAGCCTGTATCTGAACTGAATCTCCCTGATCGGTTGCATTGTTCCAAAACCCCATCGCTTGGTATCAATGTCTGGAATCTCCTCGTCAGGGTTTATGAGCTCAAAGTCAAAATATGTGATCATGAGGAACACAAACTGTTTCAGCTCATTTGTGGCGAAGAATCTTCCTGGGCACATGGTGACCCCAGCCCCCCAGGGCATGTTGTAGTATTTGAGTTTCTTTCCATTTTTGTAGAAGTCCGTCTTTTTGCCCCCGTCTGGACTGAGGAAGCGGTCGTACTTGAAGGTATGTGGGTCAGGGTGGACCTCAGGGTCCACCTGAACGGCGGTGTAGGGAAACAGAGACACTCTGTCGCCCTTTCGGATGTTGTACTGCCGCCCATCCACCATCTTCAGGGTCATGTCCTGCATGACGCCCCTGGTGAGCACAGGGGCTGCCGTCAGGCGAAGACTCTCTTCCACCGCACTGTCCAGAATGGGGGTTTTGAGAAGCATGTCTCTGGTCAGATTAATCAGTGGTCCACCACGTTTGACCTCTTGGCCTGTTTCACGGAGAACCTCCTCTACCTCCTTTCTGATGGCTTTCATGGCATCAGGGTGCTTCATGAGGAACAGGAGCAACCAGAAAGAAGCAGGACCCGTGTTGCCCTGGGATGCCCACAGAAGAAGGAACATGTACCTGTCCACCATGTGCTTGTCCAAGCCATTCTCTGTCCGAATCTGTTGCGATTCGTTGACCCAGCTGCTAATGTTCTCCTTAGAAGTCACCTTCTCCACTGACAGAGTGTTCCAGAACAATTTCTTCAGACGCTCAGCCTCCATCTTCTCTGAAGGCCCCAGGACACCATATGCCAGTTTAGGGAAAAGCTGATCATACTTACGGAACTCGTGGAAGAGCTCATCTGACTGTATACGGTCCATCTCCATGGCTTTCTCCAAAGTGCCAGAGGTGTTTGCTGGCTCATTGCCAAACAGTGCCAAATAACCTGCTCGGAAGACGATGTTGTAGCAATAAAGGAAAAGCCCATCTTCATGCCATGGTTTGACATCATCACCGGATCCCAAGCTGTGCAACATGAGATTCTGGAGGTTGCTCATCATGGCCTGGGTCATTACCACCAGCCCATCTCCCATCAAATGCTTGTTGCTGGATGCCTGGATATACTTGTGGTCATCTTCTAGGGGATAGTATCCAAACACTCGACCAACCAGATGCCGGGCAAACTCATTAAAGTCAAGGTTTCCTCGAGACTCTTTGATCACTGATCCAAAGGAATGTGGATCTGTTAGGAAGGTGAAGTAAAACCCACCGAGCTGCACCGTAAAAATATCCCCATGTTTTTTTTTCATCCTGTCCAAGAACTTTGCTGTGTCTTTCCTGAATTCAAGCACATGGCCCAGCCAGGGAAGAGGACCTTTATCCAGTGGTGGTTCTCCTGGTCTTCTTCTGCGAAAAGCTCCCAGGAGATAGAGTCCCCCCAGCAGACAGACAAACAAAGCAAGCAGAATTTGCAGCAGAAAGCCCATCGTGTGTTCTATGCTCTGAAGTGCTAGACTGAATGTTGGCCTCCAGCTGAAGTCTGTTTATGCTTATCTTCAGACTCCTCCCCTACACAGCCTGTTAAACCTGTAAACGAACTTTGGCTTCCTGCAGGTTGAGCCACAGAAGCCCTGCACAACTGAAACCAGCTATTTCAGCTCATTCAAGCGCAATACAGAATTAACCACTTCCAGATTAGTTTCAGTGCAGATCCGTTTTCCAGGCAAGAAAGGAAAATTACATGCTACACTATATTTGCAAAAGTTTGTGGACACCCATTCTAATGAACAAATTCACCTCACTAACACTTCTTGTCACTGAATACAGTCAAATCCTCACACCAATGTTCCAGAATCCTGAAGAAAATCTTCTCTAGAGACAGTTACTCCAACAACAGCAGGATAAATCCTTTAATCCCCTTGATTTCATAAGAATACCTTTGCCCATGTAGTGTAAGAACAAATGAAAGTCTACAGACTTCTGGCTGTAAAACAGTCTAAGGGGGGGACTAAGATTTACACTTTGTAGTGTTCCTCCTCATACAGGAAATTCATAAGATGAATTAACGTATTAAAAAGTTATATTTCAATGTTTACACAGAAAATAAATATCCAGTAATAAATACTTGATCCAACTGTGACTCACGTCTGAACTGTAAGTGCAAAAAGTGGGCCAGGTATGAATATCACCAGTCCTGGTGACCAAGTGTTGCTCTCAGACTACATGGAAACAAAAGAAAAATATTTTGTTATCTGATCTTCAAGCATGAAATCACTGCTCAACTCTCTACATCATGTACGGCAGGTTTGGTCTGGATATGACTGTACTTTACAGTCGTAATGGCAGAAATCGAGTTGATGACGACTGCACATAGAACGTTTGCTCTCATTAAAAAGTACAGCATTCTTTCATGTTAAAATGTAAAAATATTATTATTAATATATAACATATAATGAATGATCATTTATAAACATCGGACTACAAGTGTTTTGGCCTTGACTCGCCCCGATGTGTGCTGGGCTTCATCTTCACTCAGACTCGACTTCAAAGAGTTGTGGTCTTCAGACTTAATGGGTCCCTGTGTTGGTTTCCATTCAGACTTAAAGACAAAGCATTTTGGACTTGACTCAAACTCCATGTATCCTGGTCCTGGTCTTGACTTAGACTTGACTAGTAAGAGTTTAGGTCTTGACTTGGACTCGATGCATTTCAGGTGTTAAATTTGGGAATATGTAGATTTATTGTTCATGATTTTGATGTGTTTTATTCACTCATCTGCTGTGTGTATTTGTAGCCACTGTTCTGAGATCAGATGTTCATGATAGTAATGAAATTGATGGATCTGATTAAAGTGAACACACAGACTGAGAGAAGAAACAGAAGTTGATCTTTGGTCTCTGGTTGCTCAACACTGAGATTACTAAGGGCCATGGTTTTCCTAACCTGTTTGTTTCAGTAACTCTTTAACTGCAAACCCCCATAAATGATACTCCTGACAGTCTCATCAGCATGTGGTTAAACTAATTCCCCCAGATTATTCATGCTACCCTTCATCATTTTCAATATTTCTGCATAATTTCAGTCTGATCTTCACAACATGTTTGTGGAAGTGTATCATGACACCAATAAAGGAGATCTTGGAGGAGCTCATAAGAATCATTGATGCTCATCAGGCTGGAAAAGGTTACAAAACCATCTCTAAAGAGTTTTGACTCCATTATTCCACAGTCACACACCAAGAGCAAGGTATGGAATAGTCCACCAGCTCACAAAGGAACCCAAGAGAACCTCTAATTAACTAAAGGCCTTTCTCACATTGACTAATGTTAACGTTTATGAGTCCTCCATCAGTAGATCACTGAACAACAATGGTGAGCATGGCAGGGTTGCAAGGAGAAGCTGCTGCTCTCCAAAAGAAAAACATTGCTGCCCATGTGCAGTTTGATAAAGATCACATGGACAATTAAATGAGAAGCTTTTGGATGATTTTCTCATATGTTTGGAGAATCACTGAAGATTCTGGAAGTTTCTCCCATCTGTACACAGAACCTCTGAAGCTCAGCCAGATGAACCATTTGGGTCACTTAGGTGAGTTTGGTGGGGTGTCATCTCTAGGAAAATCCTTGAATTGCTATATAAATCATATAACTGCATTTCATTGCTTTGTACTTTTACTGAATAATGAACAAAGTTGTGAAGTGGCTTAACGTCATTGGACCTCATTTGAAATGCATGGTGCAAACGGGGTTGCTCCACAAATCTCTTCCAAAATACCACCGTGAATGGTAATGGAGTGTACCAGGATTACTTCTGACCAAGAACAGAGACACCGTCTTTAATTTGGTCAACATTGAGATGCACCTGCCAAGCTGACTTGTATTTCCAGTTTGTTCACATTTCACTGAAAGTCAAACTCACTGTGAGAATGTGGTTCAGCTCGTTGCTCAATCAATTAAATATGATAATTATTGGGCAGGTCAGTGAACCCTTTCAAACTATTTCTAACAGGTCATACGGGTCATAACAGGTCAACTCTTACTATATCTAAAGGTCAATTCAATGTTCATAATCTATGCTCTAAAACTTGTCACATGATACCATCATTTTCTGTGGTTTCTTGTGTGTTCAGAACATTACTATAGTCTTTCATTCACCAGACACTGGAACGTGATATTGAAAGCCCATGTAGGGCCTTCCAGGCCTCCAGAGAAGACCTTCTGCTTTTTACTTCATTGTAATTCAGTAGATTGAAGCTGATACAGTGTTATTGTTCTTAGCATCATAGAAAGGGTTAAAGATGTTCAATCGGGTTCACGTCTCTGTTCTGGCTGGGACACTCAAGGACATTCATAGAATTGTCCTGAAGCCACTCCTTTGTTATCTTGGCTGTGTGTTTAGGGTCGTTGTCCTGTTGGAAAGAAGAAGAAGATACTTGGCCTTGAACTGGAGAAGATTCTTGGTCTTGAACTGCTTATATTTATCGTTTCAGGACTGTTAAGAAGTGTTCTAAAACTTTTGACCAGTAGTGCACTCACACCATGACACTGTCAAAGGCAGCTCTGGATTCTCAGTTACACTGGGCTGTCAGGGCTGGGGTTGCCAGCTCTGATGTTCCTGCGCGGGATGGGAGGATGTCAGGGAGTCAGTGAGCAGGGTGACTGAAACCGCCTGCCAAACAAAAGTCACGATTGATGCAGCAAACAAACGAAGCTGCCGTTCTGAGGGAAATCACAGCGACTCAGCGGGAACAATAGGGCCTTTGGCTGGACGGTTGGCTCCTGAGTGTCACCGCCTGTACTTGGTGGTGAGGGGTTTTGAAGCTAAATGAGCCTTTGTCCTTTTCCTCCATCCTGTTCCACACAGGGCTGTAGGTTACAGGTTGCTGAACCTTCCACATGAGGAATAATCCACCACTGACACACGGATCAGCTGGCCTGATGGGCAGGTAGGTGCTGCTGCTGGTTCTGCTGGTGCTGCTGGTCACCATCACTTTTAGATGCTTTGCATGCAAGAAGGTGTGCTGGGATGTGGCGAGGAGTTCACATCAACGTGGCTAATCCAGTGAGGTCAAACATCCATAAGAAATGATATTAATATATGTGGAGTAAAACAGGGATCAAAGTTCACATTAAGCTCAATCCTGTCTTGGTCCACAAGACCAAGTTTTCTTTCAAGAAGCTCCGTTTCTTCTGAAATCAATTCCAATCAAGACCGAGGAGTTTTCCCTTTATTGCTTCAGCTTCTGTTCTTCTCAAAACTTTGGATAGAACGTCTAAAGAAAGGTTTGTTACTGTAGTTCCTCTGGTCTTTCTAGTTCAGTGTTTCCCAACCCTGTTCCTGGAGGCACACCTGCTCTGCATGTTTGAGAGCGTACCCTGCTCCCCACACACCTGCTTCAACTAATCAGATTCAGCTCATTAACTGATTCATCTCATTAACAAGCCCTTCAGAGTTGCAAGCCGTGTGTTAAAGCTAACATTTGTAGGGCAGGTGTTCCTCCAGTGTGCCTCCGTCATCACCAGTTTGGCAAAGTACCCAGTACATGCCTCAGCTGACACTGGGTGATGAGAAAAGGACAGCTGTGGCCAGAGTATCACAGGAAACTCTGCTGACATTAAAGACAAACTGACCTACTCACACCCCCGACTTCATGAAAATGTTACACCACTGAATGATTTTAATTATTTATGAGCAACTTTAAGAACTTTAAATGTCTGAAGGAGAGCAAAATTGGTGATTCTCTCGACGGATTGAGGGAGATGAGGGAGATGAGGTGGAGGCTGTGGACTCCTGTCAGTACCTCAGGCTGTGGTTGGACAGCAAGTTGGACTGGTCATGTAACATCGACCACCTGTACAGAAATGGACAGAGCAGGCTGTACTTTCTGAGGAGGCTACAGTCCTTCAACATCTGCAGGAAACTCCTGGGGATGTTTTATCAGTCCGTGGTCACCAGTGTCCTGTTCTACACTGTGGTGTGCTGGGGGGGCAGCATATCCAAGAAGGACACACACAGGTTGGACTAACTGATCAGGCGGGCTCTGTGGTTGGCACAAAGCTGGACTCTTTGGTGTCGGTGGCAGAAAAGAGGACACTGAAGAAATCATCTGTTTCTCATCTGTTTCTGCACAGTTTGTGTTGGTCGTCCTCTAGTCCTTCATCAGTGCTCACAGGACGCTGCTCACAGGACGCTGTCGGCTGGACATTTCTGATTGGTGGACTGTTCTTGGCCCAGCAGTGACACTGAGGGGTTTAAACACTCCAGCAGCCCTGCTGTGTCTGATCAACTTGTACCAGCAACACACACTAACACACCACCACCATGTCAGTGTGACTGCAGTGCTGAGAATGACCCACCACCCACATAATAGCTGCTCTGTGGTGGTCCTGTGGGGTCCTGATCATTGAAGATCAGGGTGAAAGGAGGAGAATAAAGTCTGCAGAGAAACAGATGATCTACAGTCTGGAATTATTGAACCACAAAGAGCTCCTGTGTGATCAGAGGAGTTGATAGGATGTGTAGAAGTGTAGAAGGTGCTGTATGTCTCTTTTCCGGTGTTGGGATTGTGTTTGGGTCTTATTCCAGTTCTGTCTATTCAAAGTATTTAGCAGGAAAATGATCAAAGTCCAGAATCTGTTCTGTTCAGTTCGTTTCACAGCAGGATCAAAACTCACGCCTTCGCTTATTTGGTTTAACAACACAAAGTGGCTCCAAAATGTCCAGTTCCTTCTTCCAGAATCTGCCAGAATAATCACATATCAGGGATAAAGGAACATACTGGTGTATTTACAGTGAAAACAGTGTAAATCTGCCAACAAATGCACAGCAACCATCTGTCTGAATGGGACCTGGGGGACAGAAGAACACTGTGTACGAGCGCCACCTAGTGGACGATCAATTTTAAACCCCAATAGAAAACGGAGCATTTGTTTTTTTATTGCTGAACAAACCTGTACAGTCAGTGTAAACATCTCTCCAACTTACAGTTCAGTTTGTTTATTAACTCTTCAGTCAAAAGTAAAATAAAGGTAAATAATTTATCCACTATGAATTATTCAGTTTTTGGTGTCTACTATCAGTAATTCATTATCAACTATGAATTATTCAGTATCTACCATCAATTAGATACTAATGAAAATTAGTATCTGGCCAAAGTGGTTAAGCTGGTTGACCAGATCAGGTCTTGACCAGTATAATATATATGTGTTTTTGCATTTGACTTTGATGGACTAACTGGTCAACAGTTGCCCACCCTGCCCATACTGGTGTACCAGTGAGATTAAGCTGGCCATGCTGATCATCTACCTCAGTTCTATTGGTTTACTTGCTTTGTCAGGCTGGCAGATCAGCTAAACCAATAAATGCAAACAAGAACACCATAATATGATGGTCAACAGCTAAGCTGACCAACCAGTTTAACCAGTCTGAGCTGGATAGGCTTTATTATGTCCTGAGTGTAGGTGGTGCTGCAGCCACTCCCTGCATTTCTGGCTATGGATGAGGAACTTGAACTTGCATGTGAGACTATGATGTTTGAACCTTGTATTTTAGGATGATGACCCCAGTGGTGGTCACTGCAGTAGATCCTTCGCAGGATTCGGTCAGCTCAGTTGGAACAGAATGGATTTTTCCTTTCTGATCCTGGATTTACCACCTCTGCTGATCACACCAACAGCAGAGGTGAAGACCCCCCTCTGGCAGCCCCTCAGTGGTGTGTGAGATGTTGGTGAGGATGATTATCACTGCTCTGGGGCCTACAGCACTGAAGCCTGGGGCTGGAGTGAACTGAGCTCACCCTGCGCGCTGCAATCTTCTGGAGCTGAGGCCGAGCGCCGAGCTCCCCCTGATCCAGCTCTCTCTCTCTTTCTGCCAGCCCACATGACCCGCGACATGAGGAGGACTCCGGGGGGCTTGCCTCAGCCCAGTCATGACATTGGCCGTTTTGACAGGATCATGTTGAAGAATAAGGACTTCAAGCTCTCTTCTGATGTGTGCACTTATGTGTGTGTGTGTGTGTGTGTGTGTGTGTGTATACTGATTGCACGCCAATCCCCTTGAACCATATTCCAAGCATCAACTCTTCCAGTTTGAACAGTCATATGTATAATACATAATATATACATCGAATATATAATAGCAGATACTGGATAAATCATAGTGGATACGATATAACAGTAAATACACAAACACTGAATAATTCATAGTGGATATTAGTTCATAGCGGAGGCTGATTAGTTCATAGGGGTTACTGAGTAATTTATTATACGTAATGATTATTTATAGCAGACTAATTGACCTGTGTTTTAATATTGTTAATAACAGCGGTGGTTGGTGTGGCCCAACAGATAACACCGCCAGTGACCCTCCGCACCATGTAAGAGTCCTAACCCTCCTCTGACCTCCTCTGTAATATGAGGAGCCTTGGATCAGCTCTGTTGGTAAATATTCTAACGGTGTATTTCTGTTGGAGTGTGAGTTAAGTGTACTTTTCAGATCCTGACTCGATTTTAAAAGGCTGCTGAAGAAACACCGTTATTTAGTGACGTATGCCACCAGCGCTGATCTGTGTACACAGTGTTTAAAGGCCGCTGGTGGAGGAGCAGTGTAACGCAGAGTGACAGTGTGTGAGGAGTGAGATGGTGTGTTTGGTCACCCTCAGCAGGGCTGGCTGATGGGTAATGTTGAGCAGAGCTCCAACAGCTTCTGGAATCAGGTCAGACAGCGAGTCGGATCCCAGGATGCTTTAGAAGACCTTTCTGTGGAAGTGGCTTTACTCCTCTTTTCCAGATCTTTGTGTTTGGATTCTGGTCAGTCTCCGTCCGCTGTGAACCGCTCTGACCGCTGTATTCTGGACTGACTCCACGTTCACTGAGCTCGACTGCTTACTGCAGAGAATCTGAGAATGACGGTTAAGCTTTACAGTTACACTGATCTGCCATAATATTAGTACCACTGGTGAAGATGATCTATATGAGCCATTACAGTATTAGAGTAAAGGATGAGTTTATTGGGGAAAATTGTACTGAAAGGAGGCTCTAGTTCCCTGTTGGTTCTTTAGTCTGGATACATGAGATATGGTTGGTCATGGAGGTACAGGTTCTGTATGGCATCCTGCAACACGTTCACCCACAGATGTTGCAGCTGGGTCTGTAGATCCTGCACATTCATAGGTTGCTGAAGCTGGTGTCCAGCTGCTCCTGTAAATACTCGATTGATGATAAATGTGGTGGAGTCTCGTGGAGAAATTCCTGGGAAACCCTTGCTGTGTTTGGGAGCATCATCCTGCTGAAAAATGCCAGGTGGAAGTCCTGGGGGAGAGAACCTGGATTCATTGACAATGCTGTTCCAGTCTGTAGCAGTCCAGGTCTCCCATTCACACCCCTACGACGAATGTAGGTGACCATGCTGACACATTGTCAAAAAGGCCAGTCTGCTCCTCTCAGTCCAATGATGCTCCCCCTTCAAAGTCTGAACTGAGCAAAATGTCTCAAAGTGTGTCATAGAGGAGACAAGAGGTCCACTACCCAAAAGTAGCTTCTGAGAGCCTTTTTATAGGGCAGAGGGGGGAAGAAATTCATGCTCTCTTGTGCCAAGAACCAGCGTCTAATCAAAGCACACCTCTAATCAGATACTTATCAGACTCTGACACACCTGCATGCTGATATTACATAAACATACCATAATAATCTGAGATTCTCTGAGAAAAAAAACAAACTGTGATCTTCTGTGACTGGGTCAAACCATCTCCAAAACATCAGGCAGGTCTTGGTGTGTTGTCAATATGCAGAGGTCAGCACCTACCAAAGGTGCTCCAAAGGTTCATTGATGCTCATGTTCCCTTCCAACTTAAACAATCTGCTGTACGTTAATCTTGGTGTGGTCCTGTGGGGTCCATGTTTCATCAACACTATTAGACAGGTGTTTCTTCTAGAACCCTTAGATGAGTGGGTTCCACACTGTATTCTGGTTTTGCATAAATGTGACTCTCACTGCTTGATGGGCCCAATATTGTACCTGTGTTACTGCGTTCTCTAATGCAAAGAAAGCTGAATTGTGTCTGACTGGGCGTTCCAGGTGAGTACATGTTCTGCAGTTTGGGAACCGCTGTCCTACATGATGATGAAGTCTTTAACTTTACATGACAGAACGTCTGGGTTGAGTTTTTAGAGGTAAAATGAAGCAGCACTTTCTTTTCTCAACCTCCAATATTTACACTTTCCTGTAAGCCATCGATTTAAACCTGTCACGATCCAGCCTTCAGTGTTTACATCATGGTCACTTTAATACCGTAGTGCAGTCTGAGGGTTTACGCTCACTGACCAGAGGAAGTATGATACTGGTCATATTTTCTGGTACTGATCTACAGAGCTGTCTCATACTGAAGACCTGCAAACTGAAAATAGGTTTTGGACACCACATGAACACGTCTGACTGTCATTTATAAACATCATTAATAGAAATGTCATTTTATTATGAGGATAAAGTTCAGACCCCTCTGTCCTAATAGCTGTATCTCCTCCTTTGGCTGAAATAACATCAGTTAGATGTTTCTATAACCATCTACCGTCTCTGAAATCGACCGGAAGATGTTCCCACTCCTCCATGCGGAATTCTTTCAGCTCTGTGATGTTTCAGTGTCAGTCTTTATACAGACGCTCTTACATTCTCCTCAAACCCCCTCTGATACAATAAAGATCTCATAGTGGTTTCTATGATGGAGAGATCTCCACACCCTGCTGCAGCAGAGCAGCTCCAAACCATCACACTTCCACCACCATGCTTCACAGCTGCTATGAGCTACTTCTGCTCAAATGCTGTGTTTGGTTTGTGTCAAACATGTCTTCTGTTACTGTGTCCAAATAATTCAGCTTTGGATTAATCTGTCCAAAACACATTGTTCCAGAAGTCCTGCTCTTTGTCTTGATGTTCTCTGGAGAACTTTAGTTTTGTCCTGATGTTTCTTTGACAGTAAGGGTTTCCTCCTTAAACATCTCTCATGAAGATCAAACTGGTTTGGTCTCTTTCTGATGGTAGAAGCTGCACTTCGACATCAGCTGTGGTGAGAGATACCTGTAGATCTGTTATGAACATTTTAGGACTGTTGGATCTTCTTTACTCATCTTGTGGTTCTGGTCTTGGGCTGAACTTGCTAGGATGGTCATGTGGGCAGTTATTCTAAGTGTTCTCCACTTTTAAATGATGTTCCGATTTCGGATGTTCTGATTTCTAATTGTTCTGAAATCTTTTTAAATCCCTTCTCAAACTCATCTGCATCTACAGCCTTCTTTCTGAAGACCTCAGAGAGCTCTTTGGATCTGAACATGGTGATTCCACTCACTTCATCAATCAAGAGCAAACCAAACTAATGTCTGAGGTTCTCCAAAGTCCTGTCTAATGATGGTCTGATCGTTTGCACCTGATTATAATTTTTGGCTTTTTAAGTAGTAATAAATGTGGGCGTGTCCTAACAGTGGTTTACTGTAGTCAGTTGGATGCAGAATTCATTTTACCACCTTGTAAAGTGGGCAGTGACCTTTTATTAATAAATGGTGTGTTTATTAAATTCTGAAACCTGAGCTACAACGTTCTAAGAATAA
Organism: Acestrorhynchus altus; assembly: GCA_034509495.1. Taxonomy (NCBI): domain Eukaryota; kingdom Metazoa; phylum Chordata; class Actinopteri; order Characiformes; family Acestrorhynchidae; genus Acestrorhynchus; species Acestrorhynchus altus. The sequence goes on from CM067524.1 coordinate 437,759, forward strand.
AATGTGATAAACTGAACAGTGTTTCAGAAAAGGTGCCAAACAGTTGAGAAAGAGTGTAAAGGCGTGAAGGGTTAAGCTGTTTTGAGCTGAAATTTGGTGTTTGGCTGTTTCTGTTCCCTTTTGTGTCCTTGTACACTTTGCAAGCGTTAGTTGACTGGAAGACTTAGTCCAGGCTGAGGGAACTTTCTGGGGCCGTGCCGGACGTACTTGGACGTGGAGCTCAGGGCTCCTGGCTGCAGTCGCTTCAGTGGACTGCAGTTCTCATCAGAACTCAGCGGGGCAACGGCCTTGGGCCGACTCGAGCGTAGAGAGGAGATATCAGACACAGAAATGACCAAACCAGACAAGACGGCCACGACTGCCAGGCAGCCTGTGGGACAGCCCCAGTCTGCTGGCCATGTGGAGGGGGGTTATATGAGTGTACCCAAACACTCTCTACTTGCTGGAAAAGGGCTTTGGAGTTGTTTTGCTGCTTTGTTATTTATTTATTTGCTTATTCACTTGCTTATTTGTTTCTTTATGTGCTTTTTGCTGGGTGTCTTGTGTCACTCTCACTCTGCGGGGCAAGTTGCAGTCACATGGTGCTGCCCCGTCTCTTACATAAAGCCAGCCGCGCGTGGCCTGTGCCCCTTCAGCTTATGTTCTGCAGAAGAACTGCAGAGACGACACTGGCAAGGGCGAAGGTCAGCTGCTGGTCTGCACATTTCATCATCCAGAATGTTTGCATCATTAGAGCAAACACAAATATAACCAGTCTGGCCATGTGCTGTTCTTCACCTGGTTATACACTACAGGACGCGTAGGGGGCGCTCTATAATGCTCTATAATGTTCATATGATCCACCTGCTCATTCTGACAGACTGTAATACACTACAGGAAGTGTAGGGGGCGCTCTATAATGCTCTATAATGATCATATGATCCACACACTCATTCTGACAGGGTTATTTCCCTGAATGCTGTACATTTTATGGGCAGCACTACAAAAGGAATTGTAAATTCCTTCAAAAGTAATGCAAGTGAGAGACTGAAATATAGGTCTTAAAAGTAGTGTCTGAATACTTTTGGACATATAATGTTTGTTAAGCAGCTGATGGAGCTCCATCAGAGAAAAGTCTTAAAGTCTAGTATGATCCAGCAAGTGTGCAAGCCATGAGTAGTAGAAGCATACAAGGCCTCTGGAGGGTCTGGAGGGTCTGGAGGCCCAGCTGCGTGGGTGGGTTGGACAGCAGACCCTTTGGTCCATGGGCAGGTTTCGGCTCACTGAACACAGAGCGCTCTCTCATGGCTCCATGTCTTCCACAGAAGAAGCTTGGTTGGGGGGGGGGGCATCCCTCTGGACAGAAAGCCCCCATCTACTGTAGAGATGCCTGGAGTGGAAAAATTAAAAGTTATATAAGATATTGTGCTGTGGAACACACCATGGTGAGAAGTTTCTTCTTCACTGAGATGCCTAATCATCTCCAACAGCAAACACGTGGAGCTGTTTGAAAATCAAATGTGCACAGTTTTCCACAGAACATAATCTCTCAAACAAGACAGGCCAGTCCCCAGACGAGTTCAGTGGAGCTTCATCAGTCCAACTCTTCCCAAATGAGTTCAATGGAGTCCCATCACTCCAGCTCACCCCAAAGGACTTCAATAGCTGGATCACACTTCAGGAGTGGATTTGCATTTCTTAACTCAGAAGGTCTTAATGAGGGTCTTCAGCCTGAACTGAAGTGTTATTTAACACCAATAACAGGGTGATGAACTTGGGTCTGTGAGGCAGGAGAACAGCTTTTTACGATAATGTCTGAGCGGTGGAGTGGATTAGACACTGTTATAAATCCTGATCTGCTGAGTGGTCTTCACCAGCAGGTCAGTGAGAGGAGTTACAGTTACTGTCAGAGGGAGCGGAAGCCCAGGATCTGACCTGAGCAGCTTCTCTGGAGGTGATGTAAACAGTCCTCCTTGACTCTGCGTGGAGTTGATGTGATGAGCCGCAGCCCTGATAGTGACAGGTTTTAGCAGAAGGTCCAGACTTCTAAGACGCATCACTGTTCCTGAAGCCTCCAGACCTCGCTGTGACACAGAGCAGATGAGGAGCTGGCAGCAGACCATCGTTGCGTACCTTCATAATGCTGATCCAGAGTCAGCTCCTCCTGCAGTACACCCACCTTGTGCTTCATCAGTGGCCACTTTATTAGAAACTCCTCCGGTGAGTATGTAAGCATGTGACTGGAGCTGTCTGTGCTGTATGAACAGTGCTGATGTTGGCAGGTTAAAGGTCAGATATGGAACTGCGAGGCCTACAGGAGAATATAACTGCGGTGAGAAAACCCAGAGGCTCAAATCGTACGCTGCACAGACCCGAAAACAGCACTGCATGAAGAGCTATTTCAGCGGGACAGATCACCCGCCAGAGTTCAGTTATGGAGGAGACGAGCCAAGACATAAAACACAGATATATTGGTGGGATTAAATCAAGAGTTTTATTTCCCGACCTGTTGCTGGGTGACAGACACAAGACTGGACAGCCGGCCAGCCTGGTAGGGAAGAAGACCGCATTCGGAAAAGGAAAAACGACAGTTGAAAGAAAGTGTGACCTGGGAGAACATGGTATGTCCCTGCATGTCCCTGAAGAGATTTCACAGTGTACACACTGCAGCACTGCATCGCTGAGGACTGCCCTGCCTCTGCCTCACCATAACATCTAAATATTATGACACTGGACATGACAGGACATACCTGGCAGATACACTGCTGAACATCTGCATCATACCAGTGTGTCCCCCTCAACCCAGTGTCCCTGGGCACTGGCAGAAAAGAGGAGACACTAGGAGGCGCTAGAGCTTGTCAGGAACTTTGCAGTGGCCTAAATACCCCTATAGAGTGCTTCATCACTGGCCACTTTATGAGAAACACCCCCCTCTGCTTCATCACTGGCCAATTTATTAGAAACACCCCCTTTCTGCTTCATCAGTGGACACTTTATTAGAAACACCACCTTGTGGTTCATCTCTGGCCACTTTATTAGAAACACCACCTTCTGCTTCATCACTGACCACTTTATTAGAAACACCACCTTGTGCTTCATCACTGGCCACTTTATTAGAAACACCACCTTGTGCTTCATCACTGGCCACTTTATTAGAAACACCACCTTGTGCTTCATCACTGGACGCTTCACGCCACTGACAGTGACCTTGCATATGTTAGGGGTCGTTGTCTTTGTTCATGCATGTCCTCATTCTTACCCAAGGCTGTTGGGGGTCCTTCATGCCATTCAGGGTTATTTATTTTTCCCACCCCATTGTAATAAGCCTTGCCTCCTGCTCTGTGATTGGCCAGTAGCTCATATTCTCTTGCAGTCCATCCATAGTCCAGGAGAACTGACACCACTATCCATTCACAGAGCAGGGGTGGTGCTTTCCTGAAAGGGGTGGGAAAAGAATCCTGCATGTGGAAGCAGCTCAGGGTCTGAGCTCCAGTGCAGGCTGGATGGTGGAACAGCCATGGCAGAGAGACAGCAGGAGAATGGGAGTTTAACACCATCGCTCTAAAGGCTGGAGTACACCTCCGGCCCAATGGAGCCTCCACACTACTTCTCAAGGTGGGTTCAGTCTGGAGTCCTCCTGCAGATGATCAGTGGGGCTCTTGGAACCTGTTGCTCAGAAAGAGGTGGGTTCAGTGGATTTGAATTATTGTCATTTATACCTCAGATGTTCTAGAGACCAACCTGGCACTAAATTTTAGATTCTTAGAAAGCAAGGTTCCTGAGAGGTTCTTGTCATTGTTGGACCTGTTTTGGTCATTTTGAAGCTGTACAGTTTCCTGATAAATGGATCAGTAGAAAAGAAAATATAATCTTATCATTAAAGTCTTTTTAATCTAACTTCCACTGAGAGGTAAGAATGTTTACTATTAGAATGAACAATATTAAGATGATATATTGAAATACATGTGGAACTGAAACAGAACCATAGCCACACATTTGCATGGATAAAAGGTCTTCATGAAAAAATATGTTCTTTATTGAACCCTTTTTAGTTCAGTATACAACCTTTTTTAGTTCCCCATAGAACCCTATAAGTTCTACATCGAACCTTTTTAGTTCTGTATAGAACCCTTTTTAGTTCTGTATGGAACCCTTTTAAGTTCAGTATAGAACACTCTTTAGTTCTGAATAGAACCTTTTTCATTCTGCATAGAACCTTTTTCGTTCTGTATAGAACCTTTTTAGTTCTGTATAGAACCTTTTTAGTTCTGTATAGAACCCTTTTTAGTTCTGTATAGAACATTTTTCATTCTGTATAGAACCCTTTTTAGTTCAGTATAGAACCATTTTTGTTTAATGTTCATTCTGTGCATAATTATTTCTATAACAATGCCTGTATTGAGCCCTCATTACTACGTATGAGGAGGAGGGTCCCACATTGTGAGCCTGGTTCCTCTTGAGGTTTTGTCCTCCAGCTCTGAGGAAGTCTTTATGGGGGGTTCATCTCTTTAATATTTTACTATTGTGTTGTCCTGTAGTAAACTATAGTAATGTAGTGTAGTATAGTATAGTATAGTGTAGTTTAGTATAGTATAGTACATACTTGTATAGTATAGTATAGTACAGTACAGTATTGTTTAATGTAGTATAGTATAGAATAGTACAATACTGTATAGTACAGTATAGTATAGTATAGAATTGTATAGTATAGTCTAGTCTAGTCTAGTATAATACAGTACAGTATAGTATAGTAAAAGCATAGTATAGTATAGTATGGTATAGTTTAATATAGTATAGTATAGTATAGAAAAGTACAGTACAGTATAGTACAGTATAGCATAGTATAATATAGTCTAGTCTAGTATAGTATAGTACAGTGTAGGATAGTAAAAGTGTAGTATAGTATAGTATAGTATAGAATAGAATAGTATAAAATAGTATAGAATAGTACAGTACAGTATAGTACATATTTGTATACAATAGTATAGAATATTATAGTACATATTTGTATAGTATAGTATAGAATAGTATAATATAGTAAAAGTGTAGTATAGTATAGTATAGAATAGTATAATAGAATAGTATAGTACATATTTTTATAGAATAGTATCGAATAGTATCAAATAGTATTGTACATATTTGTATAGAATACTATAGAATAGTATAATATAGTAAAAGTGTAGTATAGTATAGTATAGAATAGTATAGTACATATTTGTATAGAATACTATAGAATAGTGTAATATAGTAAAAGTGTAGTATAGTGTAGTATAGTATAGTATAGTATAGAATAGTATAGAATAGTATAGAATAGTATAGTACATATTTGTATAGAATACTATAGAATAGTGTAATATAGTAAAAGTGTAGTATAGTGTAGTATAGTATAGTATAGTATAGAATAGTATAGAATAGTATAGAATAGTATAGTACATATTTGTATAGAATACTATAGAATAGTGTAATATAGTAAAAGTGTAGTATAGTGTAGTATAGTATAGTATAGTATAGAATAGTATAGAATAGTATAGAATAGTATAGTACATATTTGTATAGAATACTATAGAATAGTGTAATATAGTAAAAGTGTAGTATAGTGTAGTATAGTATAGTATAGTATAGAATAGTATAGAATAGTATAGAATAGTATAGTACATATTTGTATAGAATACTATAGAATAGTGTAATATAGTAAAAGTGTAGTATAGTGTAGTATAGTATAGTATAGTATAGAATAGTATAGAATAGTATAGAATAGTATAGTACATATTTGTATAGAATACTATAGAATAGTGTAATATAGTAAAAGTGTAGTATAGTGTAGTATAGTATAGTATAGTATAGAATAGTATAGAATAGTATAGAATAGTATAGTACATATTTGTATAGAATACTATAGAATAGTGTAATATAGTAAAAGTGTAGTATAGTGTAGTATAGTATAGTATAGTATAGAATAGTATAGAATAGTATAGAATAGTATAGTACATATTTGTATAGAATACTATAGAATAGTGTAATATAGTAAAAGTGTAGTATAGTGTAGTATAGTATAGTATAGTATAGAATAGTATAGAATAGTATAGAATAGTATAGTACATATTTGTATAGAATACTATAGAATAGTGTAATATAGTAAAAGTGTAGTATAGTGTAGTATAGTATAGTATAGTATAGAATAGTATAGAATAGTATAGAATAGTATAGTACATATTTGTATAGAATACTATAGAATAGTGTAATATAGTAAAAGTGTAGTATAGTGTAGTATAGTATAGTATAGTATAGAATAGTATAGAATAGTATAGAATAGTATAGTACATATTTGTATAGAATACTATAGAATAGTGTAATATAGTAAAAGTGTAGTATAGTGTAGTATAGTATAGTATAGTATAGAATAGTATAGAATAGTATAGAATAGTATAGTACATATTTGTATAGAATACTATAGAATAGTGTAATATAGTAAAAGTGTAGTATAGTGTAGTATAGTATAGTATAGTATAGAATAGTATAGAATAGTATAGAATAGTATAGTACATATTTGTATAGAATACTATAGAATAGTGTAATATAGTAAAAGTGTAGTATAGTGTAGTATAGTATAGTATAGTATAGAATAGTATAGAATAGTATAGAATAGTATAGTACATATTTGTATAGAATACTATAGAATAGTGTAATATAGTAAAAGTGTAGTATAGTGTAGTATAGTATAGTATAGTATAGAATAGTATAGAATAGTATAGAATAGTATAGTACATATTTGTATAGAATACTATAGAATAGTGTAATATAGTAAAAGTGTAGTATAGTGTAGTATAGTATAGAATAGTATAGAATAGTATAGAATAGTATAGTACATATTTCTATAGTACAGTACTCGCTGAGGATTCGTTTGTGTTGCTCTGTAGAGTCTGTGACGTGTGTGCTTTTAGTGTTGTGTAATGAACAGCTCACGTTTGATTCTTATAAGGGCTGTAAAAGGCTCTTAAAAGTTTGGAAATTTCAGAGAATTATGAAATGAAAGATTTCTGGGAAACAGTTCATAAACACCGCACAGAGCTAAACAGAGGAAAAGCACAAACTAAACAAAACTGGAGCAAAAAGAAATCAAAGTTAGGAGACACAGTTCGGACTAACTGCTCACGTCCAGATCAATCTATCAATCAAAGTTTATTTGTATATCGCTTTTTACAACCATGGAGATGAAACAATACTGCTTAGCTCAGATACCTCCAATACAATTCAGGTCTGATACCCAGATCCAGAGATCCACTATACTCTCCACCCTGAGTACTCACAGCTCTTCACTTTCTGCTCATTCTGTTGTTACAGCCTTATTCCAAAATGGATTCAATTCCTCGAACTTCTACACACAATCCCCCACGATGACAATGTGAGACAAGTTTGTTTGAAATCTTTGTAACTGTATTAAAATAAAACACAAAAATAGAACATAAGTTTTCACAGCCTTTACCATGAAGCTCACAGTTGCACTCAGGCACATCGTTTCCACTGATCGTCCTTCAGATGTTTTGACAGCTTGATTGGACAGATCTGGAGAAGGTACAGAAGTTTCTGCTGCACTGAAGATCTCAATGAGCCCAGTGGCCTCCATCATTTGTAAATGGAAGAAGTTTGGAACCACCAGGACCCTTCATCGAGCTGCCCGGCCAAACTGAGTGATCCTGGTAGAAGGGCTTTAGTCAGGGAGGTGACCAAGAACCCAATGGTCACTCTGACAGAGCTCCAGCATTGCTCTGTGGAGAGAGGAGAACCTTCCAGAGGAACAACCATTTCTGCAGAACTCCACCAATCAGGCCTTTATGGTAGAGTGGCCAGACAGAAGGCACTCCTCAGTTAAAGGCAGGAAAGCCAGTCTGGAGTCTCCAAAAGACACCTAAAGCACTCTTAGACCATGAGAAACAACCAGATTGAACTTTTCGGACTGAAAACATCATGTCTGGAGGAAACCAGGCCCTGCTCATCACACAGCCAATATCATTCCTACAGTGAAGCATGGTGGTGGCAGCATCATGCTGTGGGGATGTTTTTATGCAGCAGGAACTGGGAGACTAGTCTGGGTCAAGGAAAAGAGGACTGCAGTGATGCATCTGAGCTGAACCTCAAGACTATGTCACACTACAAGACAACGACCCTAAACACACAAGTGGTTCAACCAAAGAATGTTTTAAAGTGAATGTTCTGGAATGACCCAGTCAGAGTCCTGATCTTAATCCAGTAGGAATGTTGTGAAGGGCCTGAAGCAGCAGTTGATGGAGGAAACCCACCAACATAACAGAGCCGAAGCTGGTTTGTTCGGAGGAATGAACTCAGATCAGAGCAGGACTGATCAACAGTTCTCACTGTTCTCCAGTATTAGTAGTGTTCTTAATAAAGTGCTTGGTAAGTGTATATAAAGGAGTCACCAGCTCCTCTGGCGTTCCTCCTGAAATTGAAGGGATTAGCCAGGAATGTGTCCCTCTTTGCTGCAGTAACAGCCTCTTCTCTTCTGGAAAGTCTTTAAACTAGATGTTGAACCATTGCTGTGAGGATGATTTCATTGCATTCTGCCCTGAGAGCAGTGATGTCTGATTCTGATGTGGGGGAGATCGGTTCTGCCACTCCAACTCATCCCAAAGGACCTGGATGGAGCTCCACTATCAGTCCATCATTTCATAGAATCCCACCATCAGGTGCTAGATGGCCTTATAGCCCTCTGGTCCATGGTCTGCATTGGACACTGTGGCTTTAGGCCACTGGTCAGTGATTGTCTGGATATTTTACTATGAAATCAGCAAGGCTCACTCATTAGCAGGCCTGCCCAAATACCTTTGAACCCTGCATGCTGTCTGTGAAGCCGGCTTGCGGAGAGACTGGTGTGCACTATGTGAGCTTTACTGCGGCGAGTTCGGGGGCCTATCGGACACGGGGTCTTCGCGGCTTCCCGGGATAAAACTCGGGACCTCATCTGCGAAGGAAGTATGTAAATATTTACATTAAATCAAACATCGGGTCGCGGTGCTGTGGGTGATATTAGCCTCTCAGGACGAGTGGGAAATGTTTATGAGGATCATGTAAATTGTTAGTGTTAATGCGAGTGGCTCATGTAGTCCTTCGCTCTCTTTGTGCCCATTTGTTTGACAGGGCTCTTCTGCTGCATCTGAAGCTGAAGGCCACATCTGAACCCCCCTGTAAACAAACAGATAAACAGGTCAAAGTAAAAAAAAATACATATAAATAAATAAATAGATAAAAAAATAAATAATAAAACAGGGGATTAGTGTGTGAAGACTCTAAGACTGAAAGAGAAGCTCAGCTTCCTCCGTCAAAAAATAAATCGAATATAAACACGTTCGAACACGTGTTTGTTCAGAATCAGCTTCTTATCACAAATCGACTGGATTTTGTTAACTCCTCATGAACGTCAGTGGGATGCCTAGAACAGAGCATCATTGCCTCAGAACTCGACGGTAAGGTGTTCTTGGCCCTGGATGCTCAGCGAATGGAGCGATGTTCAGGCCTTGGCTGGCCTGGACACTGAGCTTCCGCATGATGTTTGGACGACCAGTCGAAAGGCTGGATCCCATTTTGATTGGCAGCTATTTAGAGATAAACACAGTCACTTAATCACGGATTTTGGAAGTGAAGTGAAACTGCAGCCCATTTAATAAGTAGGAGTAAAATGTTACTCTTTGCAATGTCAAACCAAAAGTAAAATGTAACATTTGTCTCTGCTCCTTTCTTCTCTAGAACATTGCAGAGTAGCGAGTAAGAGTAACCTCCAGTAAAACCAGTGTGAAGAAGGTGTAAACTGGGCTGTGTTGAGTGTGGATAATGCAGAGTGAAGCTGTGCGAGTGAAAAAGTGCAGCACCGTCAGAAAAGCTCATCTCGTCTAATGATGGAAGTCTGATTGGAGAGGCGGGAGCTGTCTCCTCCATTCCCCCTGTCCCCCCCACAACATTGTCCTCGGGCCGTCCGGCCTCACTGCCGTCAGAGCTGCAGTCGGAGGAGGGGGTGATGCAGTGATCTCTGAAACACACTCTACAGTTGGATTCTGTCTGATTATGATCATATTAGATGAATAATCTTTTATACATTAGATTTATTAAATATGTCTCACATATCCCATAAGAAGATAAGACCCCTACAGTGTCCCCCTCAAATCAGAAAGGCTTTACTACATACTGGAACACTGCTGTTAGGATCATTAGATTACATTCAACCCACAGGAGCATCAGTGAGGTCAGGTGCTCACTCCAGTACCTGGGGGTGATGTGTTGAATGCCTCTGCAGGAAGTGGAGTGTCTTTGGTCCAGATGGTTCTCGCTGTTTAGGAACCCTCACTGCACCAGAGACCCCCACGAGACACCTCACTGTTCCAGGAAAACAGTGTGTGTGTGTGTGTGTGTGTGTGTGTGTGTGTGTGTGTGTGTGTGTGTGCATGTATAATTTAAATTTTATTTATTTAATATTTTATATATTTATTTTCCTCTAAATTCACATGGTGTAGGGAGGGTTATGGGGGGTTGGGACAGTACAGCTATATAAGTGTTATTGTAATGCTGTATGGCCACTGGGCATATGGACCCTCTATGACCTAATATCTGGTATCTCCTCCTTTGGCTGAAATAATGTCAGATGTTTCTAGAACCGTCTACCGTCTCTGACATCGACTGGAAGAACGACGTTCCCACTCCTCCATGCGGAATTCTTTCAGCTCTGTGATGTTTCAGCGTCAGTCTTTGTACAGATGCTCCTACGTTCTCCTCAAACCCCCTCTGATACAATAAAGATCTCATAGTGGTTTCTATGATGGAGAGATCTCCACACCCTGCTGCAGCAGAGCAGCTCCAAACCATCACACTTCCACCACCATGTTCACAGCTGCTTTGAACTACTTCTGCTCAAATGCTGGGTTTGGTTTGTGTCAAAGATGTCTTCAGTTACTGTCTCCAAATAATTCAGCTTTGGATTCATCTGTCCAAAGAAAATTGCTTCAGAAGTCCTGCTCTTTGTCTAGATGTTCTCTGAAGAACTTGTCTTGTCCTGATGTTTTTTTTGACAGTAAGAGCTATGAAATATGGGGTGAATGGACCAAACATCAGCAGACCCCAACCTCTAGTAGACTGAAAATAATGCTGCCCCCCACCTGCTGAACAAAACGGACAAAGCAGGGGTACTCCTTGGGTCTCTGCACCATCTTTGTACGTCCCTGCTGTAAGTAAAATCTTAATTACATACATTTATGTTCACTCTCTCTCTCTCTCTCTCTCTCTCTCTCTCTCTCTCTCTCTCTCTCTCTAGATCATAGGTGAAGAGCCTATATGACCAACATGAGTTGGAGCTTTCTCACGCGTCTTCTGGAGGAGATCCATAATCACTCCACATTTGTGGGGAAGGTGTGGCTCACTGTCCTCATTGTCTTCCGCATTGTGCTGACGGCTGTGGGTGGAGAGTCCATTTACTCGGACGAGCAGACCAAGTTCATCTGCAACACCAAACAGCCTGGCTGCGACAACGTCTGCTACGACTCCTTTGCCCCACTCTCACATGTCCGCTTCTGGGTCTTCCAGATCATCATGATCTCAACTCCATCTGTAATGTACCTGGGCTACGCCATCCACAAGATTGCTCGAACCTCAGAGGAAGAGCGCCACAAACAGCAGCGACAGCAAAGGAGGAGTCGCAGGAGACGGTGGAGGTCTGGGCATCACCTGGACGAGGTTCTAGAGGAGGAAGAAGATGATGATGATGCAGAGCCAATGATCTATGAAGATGCACTGGAGGTATTGGCACATTGCACCATTTATAGTGTTCAATTAATTTCTTTTCACAGAAAGAGGTGGGTAGTCTAGGTTCAGAAAGGAAATAAGCAGCAGGGTTGGTGTAGCATAGTGCATAAGTACACCACCTTCCCTGTGGCTCTTACACCACTCTACACCAATTGTTCTTGGGCAAGACTTCCCTGTGGAAGTCTAGGTCTCCCCATGGATCTAAGGAATGGAACACCCAAAAGTCTTGCTGACCAAGCCTAACAATTTAGGTCTGGTCTTGTTAGAGAATCTAGGCAGTTGGAACAAAATTTATAAACATGCATGGGCAACCACACTTGTTCACTTGTCCAATAAAACCAGATTCTCATTTTCATTCTGCAGGTCCAGGAGGCCAAGCCAGAGGTAGAGAAGAGTGCCGGTCGAGATCCTGCTAAGCATGATGGACGCCGCAGGATTATGCAGGAGGGATTGATGAGGATCTACATACTGCAGCTGCTGTCTCGTGCTGTGTTTGAGGTGGGATTCCTTGCGGGTCAGTACATGCTATATGGATTCCGAGTAAACCCCTCGTATGTTTGCAACAAAGTACCTTGCCCGCACAAGGTAGACTGCTTTGTGTCGCGACCAACAGAGAAGACTATATTCCTGCTCATCATGTACGTGGTGAGCTGCCTCTGCCTTGTGCTGAATGTCTGCGAGATGTTCCACCTGGGAATCGGTGCGTTTCGAGACACAATCCGCAAGCGCCGGAACCAGGGTCGACACCATCCCTATGGTTACCCATACTCCAGAAACATCCCAGCCTCTCCACCAGGGTACAACCTTGTGATGAAGTCTGACAAACCCGCCATTCGGATGGCCAACAGCCTCCTCTCCCATGAGCAGAACTTGGCAGGAGTGGGACAGGAGCAGCATTGCACCAGTCCGGATGAGAATATTCCTTCGGATCTAGCCAGCTTGCACCGCCATTTGCGAGTTGCACAGGAGCAGCTGGACATGGCTTTTCAAACGTACAATGCCAAGAACCCTCAGACATCCAGAACGAGCAGCCCAGCATCTGGTGCCACTGTGGCAGAGCAGAACCGGGTTAACACAGCCCAGGAAAAGCAGGGTGCCCGGCCCAAAGCTGGCCCGGATAAGGCTGGTACCATAGTGAAGAATGGAAAGACTTCAGTATGGATTTAGATGTGAAACATCAGTGTTCTCACTGACATTTCTAGAGACGTTATTCAATTCCTTCACTTCCTTCAATAACAGTTGAGCAGCATTAAAGAACTACCAACCTTTCAGTCTAGAACCAGATACTGTTTAAAGAAGAGGGGATGCTGGAGACAAAGCAGCATCCCTCTTGTCACAATGCCTCTTCTTGTGCTTTCCAGCCCTGAGTTCCTAGTGCAATTACCCATCTATGTATTGTGTTTGGTGTCATTTTGTTCACATTTTTAAAGCATGGAGTCAGTGGAGGTGTTTTTAACAGACTGTGGGTTAATTTATTGAATTTCTGTACAGATGTTCAGTTTCAGATTCACTGTATCTTAATTCGTCCCTAAGAGGTTTTATCTTCAGTCTTCACACAGTTGCATCCCTGGACATCGGGACACTCCCCAGCTGGAACATGACTGGCCTTCAATGTTGAAATGTTGAAGTTGTTGATTCAGTGTTGAAACAATGTTGAAACAATATTTAATGTCAAACAGTTGGAATCGGAAAGTTGGAATCCTTTGAATTTGAATCACAAAGTTGAGATTGTGTTTCCAAAGTTTGAAAATGAGTATACATGTAAAAATGATTTTTTTACAGTATGGAGGGATGTAAAAGTAGTGATAGATAAACAAGGGCTATAGGTATAAAATACAGTTTGCACTGGGAAATTGTGCTCAGCATAAAAAAAAAAATAGTTGCACCCAGTATGAAGTGTGGGATTACAGTTCTGTTGGGAAGGAAGATAAAGGGGATCAGGATCAATAACAATAATAATACATTTAGACTGATCATTATTTATTGAGCTACATATAGGTCTGGCTGGATAGGTCGCTTGCCTCCACACACAGATTCGCTAGTCAATTCCACCGAGACAAAAGTGAGACTCGTCACTGAAGATGATCTACACGACTCCATAACAGTCTTGGGCAGCATCCTGGGGCAGTCATAGCATGGAGGTAATAAGCCTCATGAATGGAAGGTCGCCAGTTTGAGCGCCTGTTCAATGTGACTGATGTGCACTTGAGCAAGTACACAACCCACTTTGTCTTTGACGTTGATGTTGGGCAGTAATCGTAATGGTCTGCATGCATGTAGTCATGTGTCCTCTGCCGATGGTGCTGCGCTAACAGGATGACTCATGGAGGGCATCACTGCTCGCTGAATGTCCACAGTCATGGCTGTTGGGTCACTCCACGCAACAGGGTGTTATGGTAATATCTGCTTGACCGGTATGGTGCATAACATGGCACTTCTCAGTAATGCGACCCCTATCGAACTCTTCAAGCTGCTGGAATTGCTTTCGAACTCTTCTCCGAGGTGACTTCACTCACAATGGAGGCTCCAACACAACCACGTGAGTCAGAAAAGAAACCTTATATAGTCAGTCAGGTACAAGCATCAAACTTGAATCATTCACAGTCTCACGATCAAGTTTCATTCCTGTTGGCTGATTCCTTTCGGGTGCAGCTATTTTTGATTAGTTGGAGTTCCAAAATCCAAAATGTTTTTTTACGAAATCCAAACATAATTCAACAGTGACTGGAGACCACGGTGTTCGTTTATCTGTGACTTATTGGTAAATGCCAGCTGGGTCCACTTTTGTCAGTTATTAATTTTCTGAAATTGCTTTTATTTCTTCCCAAATTCCTCATTTCTTTTTATTTCTATGCATATTTTAGCATTTTCTCGATTTTCCTTTAAGGAACTGTACGTCATTGCGGAAATCACAGGGCCCTTCATAGTAGGAACTCTACAATCCACACCGCAGTGCAGTGAACGGGTAAAAGTGTCGGGGTACCTTTGGGATTTCTTGGCGATTTTCTCGGTTGGCTGTAAACGAACTAATTCTGAGTTTATTGAACCTCAGATTGTACATCAACAAACTTCTCCGTTTTGCTCACAAGTTCAGTTAAGTTCTTACGTTGAATCAGTCGTAGTGTTGAGTCTGTACTGTACATTCAGCTGAACTCTATAGAATAGAACAGTTAACACATAAACAGTAACGACGTGTAAAATGTTAGTGTTTATTTTGTTAAAACTTGCACTGTGTTATGAGACATAATATTTAACACTGTATATATATATATACGTCGAGTTATGAAAATGTGGAGTTTGGTTGTTTTATAAGGAGACCAGGCACACGGTGTCTGTGGTTTTCTCCGGAGCCTGTTTTTAAAAAGTGAATTTGTACAGTTTATGAGCCACATGCAGTGAAACGGGCGAAACACCTGAAATAATGTGCAATAATGTTAAAGTGTTTAACATGCCAAGTTCTCTTTGCAGTCGTGAAGTCGTGCAAATAAACCTTTACTTAATAATATGTGAAACGCGGTAAAAGGTTTTGAAGGCTATGCAATTCATACACCAGTCAACCATAACATTGTGACCACGCCCTTGTTTTTCCCCTCACTGTCCTCTATCAGCTCCTCTGATCACACAGGAGCTCTTTGTGGTTCTATAATTCCAGACTGTAGTTCATCTGTTTCTCTGCAGACTTTATTCTCCTCCTTTCACCCTGATCTTCAATGATCAGGACCCCACAGGACCACCACAGAGCAGCTGTTATGTGGGTGCAGCAGCTCAGTGTCACTGTTGCACTGAGAGACGTCCACCAACCAGAAATATCCAGCCAGCTGTGTTCTGTGAGCACTGATGGACTAGAGGATTACCAACACCATGGACACAGTGTTTAAACACTCCAGCAGCACTGCTGTGTCTGATCCACTCGGACAGTGACAGCAGAAACAAGGAGGTGGTCTTAATGTTATGGTTGATACTGTGTCTTTTTGGAGCAAATTGTATAAATACAATTTTGCCTTTGGAGATACTCTGTCCAGATGTGCCTTTACTGCTTATGATTGTAACAGTGGTGTGTTCATGAATTAAACAGTAATAAATTTAGGATTAACGTAATGACATGCTTTGTTGTTCATTGATCTAGAACACTGATGAAGTACTGAGAACGTAATGCTGCATTGCCTCAGTGCTGCAAGTGAAGATCTGCGTCGGTCACGTCTCACAGATTGCATTATGGATGTGGAGAATTGGGAAGCGTGAAGACCTGAGACACTCTGACTAAGATCAGGTTGTTATGTCCAGAAAACAGGACCATCTGCCCAACTGTCCCAGCTGACTCACTGAATATACTTATTATACAGTAAATATATGAAAGAGTGAATATATACTATATTTATGAGAGTGAATATACAGTAAATTTATGATAGAGTGAATATACAGTATATTATGATACAATAAATATATAGTATATTTAGGATAGAGTGAATATACAGTATATTTAGGATAGAGTGAATATATAGTATATTTATGAGAGTGAA
The DNA here is from genome assembly GCA_034509495.1 of Acestrorhynchus altus. Classification (NCBI taxonomy): domain Eukaryota; kingdom Metazoa; phylum Chordata; class Actinopteri; order Characiformes; family Acestrorhynchidae; genus Acestrorhynchus; species Acestrorhynchus altus. The sequence continues at coordinate 454,060 of CM067524.1, forward strand.
TATACAGTATATTTATGATAGAGTGAATATATAGTATATTTAGGATAGAGTGAATATATAGTATATTTAGGATAGAGTGAATATATAGTATATTTATGATAGAGTGAATATACAGTATATTTATGAGAGTGAATATACAGTAAATTTATGATAGAGTGAATATACAGTATATTTATGATAAGTGGAGCAATAATAGGTAAATTTACATAGAGTGAATATATAGTATATTTATGATAGAGTGAATATACAGCATATTTAGGATAGAGTTTAATATATAGTATATTTATGATAGAGGAATATACATATATTTTATGAGAGTGAATATACAGTAAATTTATGATAGAGTGAATATACAGTATATTTATGATAGAGTGAATATACAGTAAATTTATGATAGAGTGAATATATAGTATATTTATGATAGAGTGAATATATAGTATATTTATGATAGAGTGAATATATAGTATATTTAGGATAGAGTGAATATATAGTATATTTATGATAGAGTGAATATACAGTATATTTATGAGAGTGAATATACAGTAAATTTATGATAGAGTGAATATACAGTATATTTATGATAGAGTGAATATATAGTATATTTAGGATAGAGTGAATATACAGTATATTTATGAGAGTGTTTACATAGTATATTTAGATAGATGGAATATATATATATTTATGATAGAGTGAATATACAGTATATTTAAGGGAGAGTGAACATAGTATATTTTAGGATAGAGTGAATATATAGTATATTTATGATAGAGTGAATACAGTATTTATGATAGAGTGAATATATAGTATATTTAGGGATAGAGTGAATATACAGTATATTTAAGGAGAGTGAATATATATATATTAGGATAGAGGAATATATAGTATATTTAGATAGAGTGAATATACAGCATATTTATGAGAGTGAATATACAGTATATTTATGATATGAATATACGTATATTTATGATAGAGTGAATATATAAGTATATTTATGATAGAGTGAATATACAGTATATTTATGAGAGTGAATATATAGTATATTTAGGATAGAGTGAATATATAGTATATTTATGATAGAGTGAATATACAGTATATTTAGGATAGAGTGAATATACAGTATATTTATGAGAGTGAATACATGCATATTTATGATAGAGGAATATATAGTATATTTATGATAGAGTGAACATATAATATATTTATGATAGAGTGAACATATAGTATATTTAGGATAGAGTGAATATACAGTATATTTAGGATAGAGTGAATATACAGAGATGAGAGATAGTATACAGTATATTTAGGATAGAGTGAATATACAGTATATTTATGAGAGTGAATATACAGTATATTTATGATAGAGTGAATATATACAGTATATTTATGATAGGAGTGAATATACATGTAGGATAGAGTGAATATACAGTATATTTAGGATAGAGTGAATATACAGTATATTTATGAGAGTGAATATATAGTATATTTAGGATAGAGTGAATATACAGTATATTTAGGATAGAGTGAATATACAGTATATTTATGAGAGTGAATATACAGTAAATTTATGATAGAGGAATATAACAGTAAATTTATGATAGCGTGAATATATAGTATATTTAGGATAGAGTGAATATATAGTATATTTATGATAGAGTGAATATATAGTATATTTAGGATAGAGTGAATATACAGTATATTTAGAGAGAATATACAGTATATTTATGATAGAGTGAATATATAGTATATTTATGATAGAGTGAATATATAGTATATTTAGGATAGAGTGAATATATAGTATATTTATGATAGAGTGAATATATAGTATATTTAGATAGAGGAATATATTGTATATTTATGAGAGTGAATATATATTTATATAGAGTGAATATATATATATTAGGATATAATATATAGTATATTTATGATAGAGCAACATACAGTATATTTATGATACAGTGAATATACAGTATATTATGATACAATAAATATATAGTATATTTAGGATAGAGTGAATATACAGTATATTTATGATAGAGTGAATATACAGTATATTTATGATACAGTGAATATACAGTATATTATGATACAATAAATATATAGTATATTTAGGATAGAGTGAATATACAGTATATTTATGATAGAGTGAATATACAGTATATTTATGATAGAGTGAATATATAGCATCATTATGATAGAGCAACTATACAGTATATTTAAGGATAGAGTAAATATATAGTATATTTTATATAGAGTAAATATACAGATATTTATGAGAGTACTTATATATATATATATATATATATATATATATATATATATATATATAGTATATATATATATGATGGTATATATATATAGTATATTTATGATATTGTATATATATAGTATATTTTTGATAGTGTGAATATAGAGTATATAGAGTATATTTGAGAAAAGGAGTATACAGTATATATTTTGAAAGTGCGTTTATACAGTATATTTTTGATAGTGTGTATATACAGTATATTTTTGATAGTGTGTATACACAGTATATACAGTATATTTTTGATAGTGTGTATATACAGTATATTTTTGATAGTGTGTATATACAGTATATACAGTATATTTTTGATAGTGCATTTATACAGTATATTTTTGATAGTGTGTATATACAGTATATTTTTGATAGTGTATATACACAGTATATACAGTATATTTATAGAATATACAGTATATTTTGATAGTGTGTATATACAGTATATTTTTGATAGTGCTGCTTATACAGTATATTTGATAGTATGTATATACAGTATATTTTTTGATAGTGTATACACAGTATATACAGTATATTTTATAGTGTGTATATACAGTATATTTGATAAGTGTATATACAGTATATACAGTATTTTTGATAGTGTGTTTATACAGTATATTTTTGATAGTGTGTATATATTAGTATATTTGATAGTGTGTTTATATAGTATATTTTTGATAGTGTGTTTATACAGTATATACAGTATATTTTTGATAGTGTGTATATACAGTATATACAGTATATTTTTGATAGTGTGTTTATACAGTATATTTTTGATAGTGTATATACAGTATATACAGTATATTTTTGATAGTGTGTATACAGTATATACAGTATATTTTGATAGTGTTTATACAGTATATTTTTGATAGTGTGTATATACAGTATATTTTGATAGTGTAAATATACAGGTATATACAGTATATTTGATAGTGTGTATATATGCATATACAGTATATTTTGATAGTGTGTTTATATTAGTATGTTTGATAGTGTATATACAGCATATACAGTATATTTTATAGTGTGTATATACAGTATATATAGTATATTTTTTGATAGTGTGTTTATACAGCATATTTGATAGTGTGTATATACAGTATATACAGTATATTTTTTGATAGTGTGTTTATACAGAGTATTTTTGATAGTGTGTATATACTGGTATATACAGTATATTTTGATAGTATGTTTATATATTTATAGGTATATACAGTATATACAGTATATTTTTTGATAGTGTATATACAGTATATAGCATATTTTGATAGTGTTTATACAGTATAATATTTTTTGATAGTGTGTATATACATATATGCAGTATATTTTGATAGTGTGTTTATACAGTATATTTTTGATAGTGTGTATATACAGTATATAAAGTAGTATATTTTTTGATAGTGTATATACAGTATATACAGTATATTTTTGATAGTGTATATACAGCATATTTTGATAGTGTTTATACAGTATATTTGATAGTGTGTATATACAGTATATTTTTTGATAGTGTGTTTATACAGTATATTTTGATAGTGCTTATACAGTATATTTTTTGATAGTGTGGTATATACAGTATATACAGTATATTTTTGATAGTGTGTTTATACAGTATATTTTTAGTGTATACAGTATATACAGTATATTTTTTGATAGTGTGTATATACAGTATATTTTTTGATAGTGTTATAATAGTATATTTTGATACAGTGTGTATATAAAGTATATTTTTGATAGTGTGTTTATACAGTATATTTTGATAGTGTTTATACAGTATATATTTTGATAGTGTATATACAGTATATTTTGATAGTGTATATACAGTATATTTGATAGTATATATGAGTATATTTTTGATAGTGCGTTTATACAGTATATTTTTGATAGTGTGTATATACAGTATGTTTAGGACACAGCTGTGCAGGTGTGGGTCAGTGTGGTCAGTCAGCTGTGGTGTACTGGTCTCACAGCTCAGTTCCAGTATGAGACCAGTACACAGCAGCTCTGTGACTGCGCCCCCTGGCGGTTCAGTCTGATACACTCCACAGCGCGGTTGTGTTTTATTGTGTTTGTTTTATTGTTTTAGTTCAGTTTTTGTTCAGTTCCTAGTAAAAGTGGAAATAAAACAATGAAATTCAGAGTTGAATTGTTGTTTAGAGGATCTGAGCTCAGCTGATCTGTTCAGCTGCAGGACAGAGAGTAGAGAACCGATACACACACACACACACACACACACACACACACACACACACACAGAGCGACCGGTAAGTGTTTATTTTCTCTCTCTCTCTCTCTCTCTCTCTCTCTCTCTCTCTCTGTCTCTCTCTCTCTCTCTCTGGGTCTGTCTCTCTCTCTCTCTCTCTCTCTCTCTCTGGGTCTGTCTCTCTCTCTCTCTCTCTCTCTCTCTCTCTCTCTCTCTCTCTCTCTCTCTCTCTCTCTCAGAAACAGTGATCTGTGTGCTGTTTTTCTTTCCTGCTTCAGAATCATGCTGCAGGAGAAACATATGATGGTCTTCTGTTCATCACCAGAGGCTGAGGGTTAAGTCCACCTGCTGTCAGATCCTAATAGAAGATGAAGGTGATCAGGATCAATAACTGATGATAACTGTAGTCTGATCTGATCAATATTTATTGATCTACTCATACAGAAGTGGTGTCTCTCAGTACGGCGTCAGGTTTAACTCAACACACCAGACGTCTCTGCATGGAGGTGTAGAGGTTCCTAATGGTGTCCTGAGATGATCCATCCCATGCAGCTTGAATGTTCTCACTCAGTTCTACAGATGGTGTGGTAGGGGTGGAGTGTTGATAGAGCGTTTGGGGCTGAACCCTACTCTGTGTCTCGCTGTTTGCCTAGTTTGAGCTCCAGTTCTGCAGACACTGGCACAGGAAGAGCAGAGTCAGGAAGTATTGAGCTGCACTCCAGTGTCAACAACACCATATCCAAACAAACACCACCAAACAAACCATATCCTCTAATCAGGACTGTGATGTAACAGTTTATGGGTTTGGGAATCAGTCTGTTTTACAGCTCTGTTTTGGTTCTACTGGATGTTTTTTGGAAGATGGAGGAGGAAGAGCAGTGTACTGTGACTGTACTCTGTAGAGCGTCGTCACTCCAGAACCAAACCGTTTCCATGATCTCGATATTTGTGATATGTGTCAGACAGTTGAACATTGTAGAGCAGATTTAAGGGTGTTTGATTGTCATCGGGAAGGTGATTTTACTGACCCCTTCACTGATCTGCACTGTTTCAGACTGAGAACTAAGGGATGGTTTGGTGGACCCCCGGTGTTCCTGCTTCAGAACGGTAACAGAGACTTGTCCGGTCCTGCCGTCCGGGAGCCATGTCTTCTGCCTGCACGTCTGCCTTTACCTCACTACCCGGGGGAAGTGACACCACTTCTGCTACGGTCACTAGTCACACATCAGACCGGACTGTTTACACGTCAGAGCGGCACGCCCGCCTGCTGCTGACCCACATCAACCGGCTGCGCCTGCGTTCAGACTTCTGTGATGTGCGGCTGCTGGTGGGAGGGCGAGTGTTCCAGGTCCACCGGCTGGTCCTGGCAGCCAGTGGGCCATACTTCAGTGCGTTGTTCTCTGGGGGAATGAGTGAAGCTCATGAGGAGGAGGTGCAGATCACCGGCGTGGAGGCTGAGGTGTTTGCGGTGCTGCTGGAGTTTATTTACACAGGTATGTTGTATACAGGTTCTCCACCTACAGGTTCTCTCCTGCATCTTTGATGTGATTTATTTGAGTAAAGGCTCCACCCCAGACAGGTCTGAATAATAACAACCAGGCTTGTACCTGGTGACACTTAACCAAGATACCAGGGTAACAGCCCCCATTCCCAGTAAACATCCTTACCATCCGAACCAAACACAAGTAAGACCCCAGCGTTCCCGCAAACGAGCACAACTGAGCAGTTCTCAGTGCTGGGTGAACGGGTCTCCTATTGGATAAACTGGTATCCTACGATAACAGCAGTCCTGGAGCTGCTGTAAACAGAGATCATGCCTATGTGGTTCTTTGTGGTTCTTCAGGCTCCATAGACGTGACGGTGGAGAACGTGCAGGAGCTGATGGTGGCTGCAGACATGCTCCAGCTCAGCGAGGTTGTGGCCATATGTGGCGAGTTCCTGCGGGGTCACATGGAGTCCTCAAACTGTGTTGGCATCTACCAGTTTCTGGAGCAGATCAGCTGCCTGGACCTTATGGAGTTCACCGAGAACTTCATCCATGTCCACTTCTTAGAGGTGACAGAGCAGCTGTGTTTATTGACTATATCACTGTTTACCGCGTTTTAATCTGTTTATTGTTTGTGACTAATTTGTAAGTGTGTGGTAGGTGTGTGTATCAGAGGAGTTCTCCAGCCTCTCTAAAGACCAGCTGGTGCGTTTGCTGCGCAGTGAGGAGTTGCGGATTGAGGACGAGTATCAGGTGTTCACGGCAGCTATGGACTGGCTGCTGTTTGATATTTCACACAGAAAAAAACACGTGGTGGAGGTTCTGGAACCTGTCCGCTTCCCTCTGCTCTCACCTCAGAGACTCTTCAAGTACATTGAGGGTGAGTGACACACAGTACATTTTTATTTTGGGTGGTCTGCTGTAGATGCCCACCTGGGAGTGCGGGTTCCCCTTTTGTGTCTTGGTGTCTGATCCCTCGCCACTGTCTCTGATGGCTGATCATGCAGATATTATCATAGCAATTTTGTTGACAGCAGTGAATAGAAGAAGAGATGCATCAGCAACATGAAGGATCTTGGAGACCTACACGAACCATGGAGGGGGAAACCACATTGTCCAACCCACACAAAGTGACCCAACAGCCATGACTGTGGACATTCAGGGAGCAGTACTGCCATCCGTGCCCTCCACAGTTGCACAACACAGGAGCATTAGGACAACTACCCTGAACACCACGTCAACATTGGTCTCAATGTCAAAGTTTCCAGTGGTGTTGTACCAGACTATCATCTTCAGTGATGAGTCCTAGTTTTGTCTCGGTGCTCTATTCCAACAGGACAACACTCGTCCACATACTGGTGCCGTCTCAACATCTTGTCTTCAAGACACAGATACTACGCTGTGGTCGGTCTCATCTCCAGACCTGTCCCTGATTGAAAATGTGTGGGACGCTATTGGACGCTCTATCAACACTCCACCCCTACCACACCATCTGCAGAACTGAGGGAGAACATTCAAGCTGCATGGGATGGATCATCACAGGACACCATTAGGAACCTCTACACCTCCATGCAGAGACGTCTGGCGTGTTGCGTTAAAGCCGACGCCGTCCTGAGAGACTTCTGTATGAGTAGATCAATAAATATTGATCAGATCAGACTACAGTTATCATCAGTTATTGATCCTGATCACATTCATCTTCCTTCACAACAGAACTACAATCACACACGTCATACTTGATATCTTTTGAAGATGAGTGTAAATACAGGGATTTTCCTCCACCATGTTTGGAGGTTGTATATTAGTCTAGGTAGCTCTCACAGTGAGTTGAAGTCGATTTGCTTTCTATCACGCCACCTAGAGGAGATCTGGATCATGTAGGAGGGAATTCTGGGACTTCTACACAACTTGGTCATCAAACACACTTAAAGGAATGTTGGTAGATGGAATAAACCCCCACATTAATGGTACCACGAGTCTTGCTCTTACACCTGATTTTGAATCTACAGGCATAAGTGACTTCAGCCTGCGGGTGGCGCTGCAGACACTGCTGAGAGAGTACACAGAGGTCAGTAAATCTCCCAAAGAGAACAAAACACTCAGCTTCCTGCAGCCCACCAAGACACGACCCCGGAGGAAGGCACGCAAATACCTGTACGCCATCGGTACGGTCAGATGAACATGCAGTACTGATGAGTTCTTTAACAATCTGTTCATTTATTCAATATTTAAATAGAAATTCGTGAATTATTCATAATGACATATGATGTCTCTCTTGCTCTCTCTGTAGGGGGGTACACTCGTCTGCAGGGTGGGCGGTGGAGTGACAGTCGGGCTCTGAGTTGTGTGGAGCGTTTTGATTCCTTCAGTCAGTTTTGGACCACTGTCTCCTCCCTGCACCAGGCTCGCAGTGGACTAGGCGTGGCTACACTGGAGGGCATGATCTACGTAGTTGGAGGTGTGTGTGTGTGTGTGTGTGTGTGTGTGTGTGTGTGTGTGTGCGGTCTGATCAAACCACCCCAGAAAAAAAACAAAACAATAACCCCGAAAGAACAGTTTATTTGATCATGGTAGCAACAGTTGCTATGGAAGAACCCTTTAGTGGACAGAACCTGGCACATTGTTCTATGTATGTGTGATCTGGTTGGTGATGTTACCCACATGGTTTATACATCAGATTGAAGCTGTTTCTGTTATTTTGGCCTGTTCCGATGAGCAGGTGAGAAAGACTCGATGATCTTCGACTGTGCCGAGCGGTACGACCCCGTCACCAAGCAGTGGGCGGCAGTGGCCTCTCTCAACTTCCCCCGCTGTGGAGTCGGACTGTGTCCCTGCCACGGAGCACTTTACGCACTTGGTACACACTCATACACACACACCTATGGATACACACACCTGACCATGAGTTTTGTGTCGAACTGTCCCTGTAACTCCGCCCTCTGACCCCGTGTCTCCTGAGGTGGCTGGATTGGCTCGGAAATCGGGAAGACGATGGAGCGGTTCGACCCGGCGGAGAATAAGTGGGAGGTTATCGGGAACATGCCTGTCCCGAGATATTACTTTGGCTGCTGTGAGCTGCAAGGTACCAGACACTCACCTTGATCTGCCTCTAGGGCAGGAGTGTCAAACCGGGTCAGAAACGGGCCGGTGTGGCTGCAGGTTTTCGTTCTGAACAACCAGCAGCAACAGCTGGTTCCACTCACGTAATCAATCTGTCAGTCTTCAAACAACTGATCACATGAGCTTCTGTTTGGTTGGAATGAAAACCTGCAGCCTCTCCGGGCCGTTTCTGACCCGGTTTGACCCCCCTGCTCTAGAGGGAGTGGTCAGAGTACCACTGGAGGCTGGGCTTTGAAGAGCGTGCAGGGGAAAGGGGAAGGGTTTATTTCTAGATGGGAGGGTCTTTCTTTTGGTGGAGCTGGATGGGCTATATATATATATTTGGGGGTGGGGCTACAGAGAATGTTTATATGGAGGGAGCTGGATGGGCTATATTTGTTTGTGGGTGGGGCTAGAGAGACAATTTTTGGGTGGAGCTGGTGCTGTATACTGAAGGGCTCGTTCGTTTTCAGGCTTCATCTACGTGATCGGAGGGATCAGTGATGAGGGGACGGAGCTTCGCTCGGCAGAGATGTATGACCCCATCTCACGACGGTGGAGCTCTCTGCCCGTCATGGAGACCCGTCGGGCGTATGTGGGCGTGGCCAGCCTCAATAACTGTATATATGCAGTTGGCGGATGGAACGAGGCACTGGGCTCGCTGGAGACAGTGGAGAAGTACTGTCCAGAGGAGGTGAATTCTGATTTCAGGCTCTTGTTGAAAGCTATATGCAGTCAGATCCTCACAGCAATGTTCCAGAGTCTAGTAGAAAGTCTTCTCTGGACAGTAGTTACTCCAATAAAAGCAGGATCAACTCTCAGTGAATGAACAGGTGTCCCAATACTTTTGTCCATACACTGTGCATTTGAAATATGTATTTTTGTTTGAATTCTTCCAGGAGAAGTGGGTGGAGGTGTCCCCCATGGCGGTGGCCCGTGCGGGTGTCAGTGTAGCGGCGGTGAACGGGCTGCTCTACGCCGTGGGTGGCCGAGCATCCAGCAGAGACTTTTCAGCTCCGGTCACAGTGGACTCGGTCGAGATTTACGACCCACACCTGGACACCTGGACCGAGATCGGCAACATGATCACCAGCCGCTGCGACGGGGGCGTGGCCGTGCTGTGACTCCATAGACTCTTATTGTTACTTTTATTAAAGTGATAGTTCAGCTGAGAATATAGTTTAACCCTTTCACTCCATTTACCCCTGGATGTGCTCCATCAGGGACGTCACGTTTGGTGTCTAAAGTTTTGTCTCATGACTTTCACACTGGAGCTGTAATGTAGCTAAGAAGGAATGGAAATGACACCAATCAGCCATAACATTATGACCATTCTTTTCTGCAGACTTTATTCTCCTCCTTTCACCCTGATCTTCAATGATCAGGACCCCACAGGACCACCACAGAGCAGATATGATGTGGGTGGTGGGTCATTCTCAGCACTGCAGTCACACTGACATGGTGGTGGTGTGTTAGTGTGTGTTGCTGGTACGAGTGGATCAGACGCAGCAGTGCTGCTGGAGTGTTTAAACCCCTGAGTGTCACTGCTGGACCGAGAACAGTCCACCGACCAGAAATGTCCAGCCGACAGCGTCCTGTGGGCAGCGTCCTGTGAGCACTGATGAAGGACTAGAGGACGACCAACACAAACTGCAGAAACAGATGAGCTTCTGTCTCTGACTTTACATCTACAAGGTGGAGACACTCAGTAGGAGTGTCTGATAGAGTGGACAGTGAGTGGACACAGAGATTAAACACTCCAGCAGCACTGCTGTGTCTCTGCTGATGGTGCTGTGTCCTCATTCCCTGATCAGGGACAGCTGGTGGGACGTAAGATTCCATTGCTTATTAGCTACGTAAGCCTTGTGAAGTAGAACCTGTATTTTGGTGGAAAGTGGGTAAATTAGACTGTTGGCTGAGGTATCACTTTAATGGACCATCTCACCCACACTGGAAGCAGCCTGAACGTGTTTCATCAGAAGTGGTCATCACTGGTTACGTCTAACAGTTACACTGAGGTCTGTAACAGGTGTTAAGCAGACGAGTATTATACGTGTTGACTGATGCACATCGTATTCATAGCTGAAACTGGGGACACTGGACTGGCTTTCACAGAGGTCAAGCTTTTCAAAAGTCTAAACATTTCACACGTGAACAGCCTCAGTCAGAGTGGGTTTGGTCAGAAACACTCCGTTCCAGACAACCTCAGCTGACAGTGGAGGTGAATGGAAGCAGACGTTTGGACGTTTGAACACACTGTCTGATGCCCGACTCACTGTTGTACTGCCTTCTGAGAAGATTCTGGATCTAAAGCAGGTTTTTAAAATCGTCAACCGTTACCACATACAGACTGCAGGGTGGGCAGCAAGTAGTCCCCTAAGAAAACTGCTTTCCCGTCATCAACATTCCATATAAAGCTCGGAAGACTGGTGTTTCCCTGGTGGGTCTGGATAGTAAATGACCGTGTGTTGTAGTCATGGCGACTGATGCGTAGTTCCATTCACCTCCACTGTAAAGTCAGAACCTGTGTTTACGGTGAATAGCTACTATTGAGGGTCTCATTAGGGTTACAATGTAATGTCATTTGTCTAACTTCACAACAGTAACTATGGAAGAACATAGTGGGCGGAGCCTGGAGTGGAGGAGTACAGTAGTGTTCAGGCAGTAATTTATGTATTGTTCTGTTGGTGTTTTTCAGTCTCGGTGTCTCTTTGGCTGTTTAGGAGCAGGAGGCTGCAGTGATTTCACTTCATTATCAGGTAGAAGTGAATATAAACACCTTAAAGGGTTTATTTCAGCGAGCACACAGTCGGCGGTCTGACACTCTGCCTTCTTTAAAACTTTTCTGAGTGACGTCCGAGTGACGGAATGGAAACCTGTTTAAACAGTGTTTTAATAAGTTTGTCAATAAAAGAGAGTTGTGTTGATTTCATTTCTGTACCAGGACACGCTGGATCAGAGACAAACGCAACACAGGAATGAACGGGGTGCAAATGTTTTGGCACCATTCTCCTGTCACAATGAAACGATACACAAGTAGCACCCAACCAACCACTTCACCACCTCTCACACCCCAGCAACACCTTAGCACCCATCCAGTGAGCACTAACACCACCCTAGCAGCCACTTAAGAACCTTAGTAGTCACCTGGAATACCATAACCACATAAAACATAGCAACCATGTTACAAGACTATGACCTATTTAGCAACCACTTAGCGACACCACAGTACCCACCCTAGAATCCACTTAGTAGCCCCCTGGAAGACCACATCAACCATCAGCAACATTTTAGAAACCACTTGGAATACCATAAGAAACACGTGTCAGGAAGTGGGAATCATTTAGGCTGTGCAACTGTGCACTTTTCTACTACAGCGTGTTCTAGTTCTGCATGTCGGAGCCATCTGACCGGTGTGGAGAACTCGGTACCCTTTTCTGTGGTGTCTGATGTTCATCACATGGCCTCCTCAGCTGTGTTCCAGAACAATTCAATACAATTCAGTCAATAAAGAGGAACAGTGTGGTTTCATATGGGTGTAGTTTTATTACTACAGACGTAAAAATCAGACTCAAAAGAAAACAGACCTGTTTCACAACAACAAGGACGATGCATTGAACAACAACAGGTTTAAACACACATTAGGAATGAATTCGGTCATTCAGGAGACCTGAAGGGTCTACAGGGTCTGTCTGACCTTATAAACATAATGGAAGTCAGTTTCAGCAGATTAATGAGCACAAAGTGTTTCAAATTCAGTAAAGAATCTTGACACATGATTTGATCACTGAGCCCAGATTCAATCAAATCTCAGTGTAAATATGCCTCAAAAACTTCGCCCATCCCCCCAAAACCAAAACTCAAATTCAAAAAATCAAATTCATTAGTTTCTCACAGACAGAATCGTCTATTCTTTAAACACCGTTCGTGGAAGCAAACTTCAGATACCGAACGTCCCTCAGCTGATTGACTGCATCTGTAATCAGTGACCAATCATGTCCAACGGAGTCTGGATGAACGTCCCCTTTAAAGACACACCCTGGTTCATCGAATTAGGCGGAAATAAAGCAGTAATAAGTAAATAACGCCGTCCTGTCCTGTGCGCAGCTTCAATCGTCTTCAGGAATAAATATGGAGTCAAAAACACCTTCAAAACAACACAAACACTTTCAGACAGGCAGTTAATAAGTTACAGCAGGTTAAACGCCACACTGCGAGCAATTTCAGAGTATTTACTGCAAATTTACACATTTTAAAACGGTGTGAAAGCAGTTCAGGGGTGAGTGGGGGTCCAGGGGGGTCTTTTTATTAAGCAGGGTTTTAGCATATTGTCTCAAATTCCTTTCATTTTCATGCACAAAATAGATTGATTGTAAACAGACTTCTGTCTGATTAACTTTGTAAAAAAAAAAATCGTGTAAATTTGGAATTTTCTGTGACGTTCATTTCTTTTGGCCTTCTGGGCCACCATACATTAGACATTAACCTGTGCATTTCTGAAGTCTCATCTTATGAGGTATCATCTCACCCTCAAAAGGGCCTGCATAGTGTTTTGGCTCGTAAACATTTTCAAAATCAGGAAATCTCGTTCTCATGATCAGTGTATGTGTGGACGAGGCTGAAAAACACTGGAAAAATCCTTAAATCGTTTGCCTACTGACACAAAATCCTTGTATCTCCCACCCGCGTTTCTATTTCGTTTGTCAATCTTGTATCAGAATTTTCAGTGAAACAATGTAAAACTCTTTCTACACCGAGTTCCGTTAAAAGTTACGATGTTTGTCCGAAGTTTTTCATAAGTTGGGAACTGTGTTGAATTAGCTTCTAAACAGAAAATCCCGCTTTATGAAAAAAGCCCCCTGGTGGCACATGAGTGACACTACATGCTTTATATTGTATTTGCTAAAATGAGTAAACAGATGTAAACACAAGGTGGACGTGAGTGAAAATTCAGCACAAAACTCAAAAAAACGTCCTGAGGAGTTTAAAAAATAACAACAACAACAAAAAAAAACACGCAGACAAACACGTATGTGTGTGTACTGAGCTTTACTCCCCTGAAAATCTGAATTTAAAAGGTGTTCATTTGGGCAGTAAGTGCTTCTGGACCTGAACAGGTCTGAATGTCCAGGAGAACCCTAGACCCGGAACATCACAGTAACGGTTCTTCTCACTCGTACTGTATTTACTCCAACACACTCGCTGCCCACATAAACAGGCTTTAATCATCAGAAAGGGGACAAAAACCTTCGCACACAATGGCATACACTAATCAGCCAAAACATTAGGACCACCTCGTTTCTCCTGTCACTGTCCTTTTGCTCAGCTCTTCTGACCACGCAGGAGCACTTTGTAGTTCTATAATTAGAAGTATGTTTCTCTGCGTATTTTATTCTCCTCCTTTCATCCTGATCTCTACTGGTCACTAACAGTCAGTTATAGAACTCCAAAGTGCTCCTGCGTGATGATGATAGGAGCTGTTAAATGGACGGTGAGCGTAGAAACAAAGACATGGGTCATAATGTTTCGGCTGAGCAGTGTACGTACAGAGAGTTCCAGTTTCCTTCATCGATAAGCTCCGTGGGGGAGGGGTTTCTAACCAAAAGACTGGACACACGAGACAGATGGATAATAAAACTGGTAACTCAGTTTGTGGGTGAAAAAGCGTGTTTACGTCAGGATTTGGCCCCTAAATAAAAAAATCTAAAAGTCGCTAAAACCTCCGTGAAGGAGATACAAGTCAGCATTGATAAACTAATCAATAAACTACACATGAAACAGCCCCTTAAAGGGAAAGTCCACCACGTTTACCACGGAACTCTCTGTGGAGGTGAATGGAAGCAGACGTTTGAACCTCTAAAAGCTCCTCACAGAAAGTTATTCCACCTGCTGCTGATGAATCCACTCTGCCTGATCCCCCGACTCGCCGTTTTACTGCCTTCTGAGAAGATTCTGAATCTAAAATGGGTTTTTAAAATCCTGAACTGGTGGAGGGATCCACACCGCAGGCCAATTTCCTTTCGTCTTATGACGTAAAATACTTTAAATTGGGAGCAGCACATCAGCTGCTAAAGATCTGGAGGACTTTGGAGGAGACTGTCTCATTTAAACCTCAGACATTAGTTCACTTTGCTCTTGATTTGTTGATGTGATCGGGATCACCATGGCCAGATCACCATGGCCTTCAGAAAGAAGGTGCTTCAGACAGATGAATCCAAAGCTGAATCATTTGGACACAGTAACAGAAGAAGCTCATAGCAGCTGTGAACATGGTGGTGGAAGTGTGATGGTTTGGAGCTGCTCTGCTGCAGCAGGGTCTGGAGATCTCTCCATCATAGAAACCACTATGAGATCTTTCTCAGAGGGGGCTTCAGGAAAAGACTCAAAGACTGACGAGGAGCAGCGGGAACATCTTTCTTCCAGTGGATGTCAGAGACGGTAGATGGTTCAAGGAAACATCTAACTGACATTATTTCAGCCAAAGGAGGAGAAACCAGCTATTACGATTCTATTAATTACGTTTTCTAGATGATGTTTCTTCAAATGTCCATATATTTAAACGTTAGTCAATGTTTACTTTTATGTGACTGTAAACTGGTCCTGAACCAGCGTCTGCTTCCACTCACCAGTACTGTAAAGAAATCAGTCAGTAGATTCCTCTTCTATTTGAATCTCAACCTTCTAAACCAGACAGAACACCAAAACATGAAGGACATTTCAGAGTGTCATAAGGCTACAGAACAGACAGGAAGCTGACGGTAAATACGGCTGTAGCTGGAGTAAATGCTCCTGTCCTGGAGGAACAGTACTGTGAAAGTTGCTGAGATACATTATAAAATGCTGGTTTAGACGCGTGGAGTCTGACCGGTGCAGCGTCCGCTGCAGCACAGTAAAACCAAACGGAATAAAACGAAGCACGATTAAAAATTCTCCAAAGTGGAAAAGAAACAAAAGGAATCAAACAGGCAAACCTGGGTCTCACGGTCCTCAGCATCGCTGGAGACCACTGGAATCATCACGCCAGCCCACTGAGAGGACGAGCGTGAGCTGAAACATCTGTCTGTGTGCTGTATCTTTAGGGTCCCTGATGAGAGCGTCAAGAGTTTTAGAGCTTCAGGTTCCTGAAACCCGTTCATGGCTGCGTGTGCACCTGTAGGCCGTCTCTTCGGCTGTAATAGTGCAGTGGAAGTGTGAGCAGGTGTGTCAGAGTGTGTGTGTGTGTGTGTCTGTGTCTGTGTGTGTGTGTGTGTGTGTGTGTGTGTGTGTGTGTGTGTGTGTGTTGGAGCTGGAGGAATGTTCCAGAAAGGCTGAGGTTCCTGACAGAGTTGGACAGGCCATTCCTGTCAGGTGGGCTGCAGTTTAGACTTTGGAGGATCCTTGGACTTTTTGGATTTCCTGTGTTCAGGAGACAAGAAGCAGAGCAGAAGATCTGTTAGACATTCAGACACATCAACCTGTAGGCCATGATGGTACTGCTCAGAGGCCAGTGGCGGTCAGCTGCTTAACTGCTTTG
>CM067524.1:475653-478153 GCA_034509495.1 Acestrorhynchus altus
AGACACTAAATGAACCAGACAAAAAGCTGTTCAGTCTTGCAGCCGTTGTTGAAATGAGTCCTGACTGAAGGGATTAGTTAGTGATGGTAATCGGAGTCGTGTGGTGAAGACCTGTGTAGAGTCTCCAAGCACTCACAGCTGTGAGTGACAGACGCTCTTCAATGTGGTCAGCGTTAAATTCCCAGTGGCATTTTTCCCATATCAAAGTCAGAAACACCAGCTCACACACAGCCGGCCAGGCGGTCAGGGATTCAGACCGGTTTTCCTGATTCTGATACTGCAGAAGATGGACATGACATGAAACGTTCCTTGATTTCTTTACACTGTTCCTCATTTAGCATTCATCACTGAATGCACTGCCGATCAATACTATACAGCCTATCCGGTCAGTGGTCAAACAGCCGGCGTTCTGTCTGAAACGTAGTCTGACCAGTAGTGGCTGTAATGCAGGTCAGGTGAGGCTGCATGTGAGAGCAGTTACTTTCGTTATCAGATTAGTCTAATCAACGTCACACTGCAGCTCTGCAGGATGTACACTCAGTAATTACACCGTAATTAAACCAGAACAGTGCAAAGGCAAAATATAAACCCACAGTCAGTGGTCACTGAGTGTCTACCTGTAACTATAACATAAGAATAAACATACATTTGACAATACACTGATACCACTCTACACAATCCAAGAAATGAAATACACATCTTACAGGACAACTCATCGAAGTAGACATCACAAGACTATACACCGTCCACAACACTATACACACCGTCCACAACACTATACACACAATCCACAAGACTATACACCACTCACGAGACTATACACCGTCCACATTATACACACCATCCACAAGACTATACGCACCATCCACAAGACTATACACACCATTCACAAGACTATACACACCATCCACAAGACTATACACCATCTATAAGACTATACACCATCTATAAGACTATACACACCATTCACAAGACTATACACACCATTCACAAGACTATACACACCATTCACAAGACTATACACACCATTCACAAGACTATACACACCATTCACAAGACTATACACACCATTCACAAGACTATACACACCATTCACAAGACTATACACCGTCTATCAGACTATACACCGTCTATCAGACTATACACCGTCTTTAAGGCTGTACACAGGAATAAATATTGCCTCAGGATGCAGAATCTAACTACTGCAGCATTTAAGGAGGAGAAACTGAAAGCATATGTACAGACATACATATTCATATGTAAAGATGTGTGTGTGTGTGTGTGTGTGAGTGTGAGAGAGAGAGAGAGAGAGTGAGAGTGAGAGTGTCTGAGTGTGTGTGTGTGTATGAGACACTGTGTGTGTATTAAAGATGTAAACACTGCAATGTGTACAGCTTTAACCCCTCCCCCCACAGCGCATCTCCACTGAGGTTCTCTCACAGGAGGCTCTAACCTGAGAAGGTTCTGCTGAGCAGTCTGAGAAACATCCGGGTCCAGCAGCACGAGCTCTCAGTCTGCGCCGCGCCGCCACTGCGCGAGCGCCATTCCGCCGCCCTGCCTCAGTACGGCCGAACCGGAACCGCGGGGGGCGGGGCTGCAGCCTGACCCCGCCCATTCCCGCTCCAACACGCACGCAGGACTAGTTAGGGCGCCTAACAAGTGCACACCAACTAGTTCTTCACTACAAACTGTTTCACAGTGAGGTTCTGTTGAGGGATCTGTGCGCAAACTTCTGCTTACAATCGAGAACACTACAGTGAACCAGCACTGATAGGGTGCAGTGTAGAGTGCAGTGTATGGTGAGGTAGGGTGGGAAATGGTATAGGGTACAGTGTGTAGAGGTTTGGGATATGGTGTAGGGTACAGTGTAGGTTACGGTGTGTGGAGGTTTGGGATATGGTGTAGGGTACTGCGTAGGTTAAAGTGTGTGGAGGTGTGGAATATGGTGTAGGTTAAGGTGTGCGGAGGTGTGGGATATGGTGTAGGGTACTGTGTAGGTTAAGGTGTGCGGAGTTGTGGGATATGGTGTAGGGTTTCGTGTAGGTTAAGGTGTGCAGAGGTGTGGGATATGGTGTAGGGTACTATGTAGGTTAAGGTGTGCGGAGGTGTGGGATATATAGGTTAAGGAGTGCGGAGGTGTGGGATATGGTGTAGGGTACAGTGTAGGTCACGGTGTGCAGAGGTGTGGGATATGGTGTAGGGTACTGTGTAGATTAAGGTGTGCGGAGGTGTGGGATATGATGTAGGTTAAGGAGTGCGGAGGTGTGGGATATGGTGTAGGGTACAGTGTAGATTACGGTGTGCGGTGGTGTGGGATATGGTGTAGGTGAAGGAGTGCGGAGGTGTGGGATATGGTGTAGAGTACAGTGTAGGTTACAGTGTGCGGAGGTGTGGGATATGGTGTAGGGTACTGTGTAGATTAAAGTGTGCGGAGGTGTGGGATATGATGTAGGTTAAGGAGTGCGGAGGTGTGGGATATGGTGTAGGGTACAGTGTAGAT
>CM067524.1:483153-535653 GCA_034509495.1 Acestrorhynchus altus
ATGTGGTAGCTGGAGTGATGACAGTAGTAACAGTGGGAGTAGTACTGCAGGAGTAGTAATATACCCATATAATCGGTGTAGTAATGTTAGTAATGCAGGTCGCGGTGTTAACGGTAGACGTGGTACATATTAACGAACTAAATCGTCTTATTCATTATGTTCATTTAAAAATTCATCAACGATGGACAACATGGACAACGATGGACGACATTAGAACTCGGATGTGGACATACAGCGGTATTAATAATAGTAAGAGTAAAGGGTTGAGGTTTTTAGAAGTTATGTAAAGTGTCTAAACCTGTTGTATTACTTTCTGTTTGTTTGTTTGTTTGTTTGTTTGTTTTGTCAGCATCACAGACCAGTGGACGGTGAGGAGGCGGCGGTGAGGAAAGCGGAGGAACCGCGAGAAGAAGAGGAAGAAAAGAGGTTTTCTTTATTATTTAAAGACATATCGTATTAGGTTTCACCGTTTCGCGGTTTGTTGTTTGTACACACACAGTTACACACAGAGCAGCAATGCAGAGCGACGGCGCTCGCAGAGCAGAAGGGTTTTCAGATTTCAGTCTGATATTAATAGAACGTCCAGGTTCTAATGAGCACATTTACCACGTTTACGGAATCTGTTCTGTGACTGTACTGTTACTGTTACCTTCATCTGCTGCTGCCGCTTCTCTGAGACCAGACCTTATGACCCTTCTTACAGAAGCAACAGCCACAAGAAGAGCAAAAAGGAGAAAAAGAGCAAAAAGGAAAAGAAGAAGAAGAAGAAGCAGCGCAGGAGACAGTCCTCCTCCTCCTCCTCGGGAGACGACTCCGAATCCGACAGTAAAAGGTAATGAAGTGAAACGAAGGGATAAACCGTCAGTGCCGAGAATCAACGGCTGATATATATAATGATGATCGTTTTTGTTTATTTTTTTTATAAAATACAGTTAAAAATAATAAATGAGAGAAAATTGCTGAACTAAAATGGTTTGTTCAGCAGTGCTGTTGTCTGTCCTGTCTCTGCTCTTTGTTCTGCAGTGACTTATTTTAAATAAATAGTGTCTTCGTTTCCGAGAGAATAAACATTCCTAAACTTACGTAAATTTTATAGCCGATATTATGAGCTTTGAATAAATATACTGAGCTTCGAAAGCAGGGAATTGATGTCTCACCGTGTCCTCTCAGGAAACATTATGTCCAGAAAGGTTTCGTATCATCCAATGACGTCTGCATGTAGAACGGTGAAATGGACACAAGGGGGAGCTCTAATATCGCTCCACAGCAGCCCGACTGACGGGGCTTCCTGCGGAATGGAGGTGTTGGCTGTTGCTGATTAACTCAAAATAGCATTAAACAGTCCCGAATCAGATCGTCTACGAGTCAATTCACACGGTCGGACACAAAACATGGACTGGACGTTGTCGGAAGGTGGGCTGCGGAGCTTTTTCGGCCGCATCAAACGTCATGGCCCCGGGGAGTCGCGCTCCCTGACTATGCAGGACCACTTGAGATCGTTGTCCTGTCCTGATAAACCTTTGTCCCAGTCTGAGGTCCAGAGCGCTGTAGAGCAGGTTATCATCGAGGATGTCTCTGTACGTCACTGCAGTCGTCTTTCCCTCGACCCTGACTGGTCTCCCAGTTCCTGCTGCAGAAGAACATCCCCACAGCATGATGCTGCCACCACCATGCTTCACAGTAGGAACGGTATTGACTAGGTGATGAGCAGAGCCTGGTTTACTCAAAGTCCTTTAGATGCCTTTTGGAGACTCCAGACAGGCTGTCATGTGTCTTTTACAGAGGAGTGGCTTCCATCTGGCCTCTCACTTCACAGAGCAATGCTGGAGCTCTGTCAGAGTGACCACTGGGTTCTTGGTCACCTCCCTAAGGCCTTTCTACCACGATCACTCAGTTTGGTCGGACAGCTCTATGAAGTGTCCTGGTGGTTCCAAACTTGATGGAGGTCACTGTGCTGATTGAGATCTTCATTGCAGCAGAAATGTTTCTGTACCTTCTCCAGATCTGTGTCTCCATACAATCCTGTCTCTGAGGTCTACAGACAGTTTCTTAGACTTCATGGTTTGTTTTGTCTCTGACCTGCACTGTCTACTATGAGACCTTATATAAACAGGTGTGTCTTTGCAAATCATGTCCAATCAGCTGAACTGACCACAGGTTTCCAGTCAAGCTGTAGAAACATCTGAAGGAGGATCAGTGGAAATGAGATGCACCTGAGCTCAATTTTGAGTGTCACGACAAAGGCTGTGAAAACTCATGTAAATGTGATATTTTTATGTCTTATTGTCACTAAATGTGCTAAACGTTTCTCACGTTGTGGTCGTGGGGTTTTGGGTTTAGAATTCAGAGGGAAAGTGAATTCATTTTGGAATAAATCAGGAACTTAACAAAATGTCCAAACAGTGAAGCGCTGAGGACCTTCCGGATGCGCTGTGTCCTGAACTCTTTAAGAGCAGCAGACCCGATCCAGACCATGAAGATCAGCAGAGAAATGAAATAAGATCACGGTGAAGATGTAAAATTTGGGAACGGTTTACCCGTTTTTTCCTGCCTCAGCTGTAATATGGGGTTTTGTACAGAAGATGGCGCTGCTGCACAGTATGCTGTTTAGATCAGTTTCTCCTGAGAGCTTCAGCGCAACCCTCAAATGCAGATCAGTGAGATACATTGAGAACCTCCACACTAGCAGCTCTGTATGAGGTTCTCCCAGTGTTCTCACAGAACCGTGATGCTGAACTGCTGAAATATTACAGATCAGTTTGACTTAAAGATCAAACCAATCCAATTTTGTATTTTAAATAAATAATTAAAATTAAAGTTCATTTACACTCATTTTCAAACCGTTGCAAAACTAGCTGCACCCAGAAGTCTGTCTGTAGTGAATGAAGATGAAGGTGATCAGGATCAATAACTGATGATAACTGTATCTGATCTGATCAATATTTATTGATCTACTCATACAGAAGTGGTGTCTCTCAGGACGGCGTCGGGTTTAACGCAACATGAACTGGTGATCATCCAACACCCTGACCTCAGTAATTATTCTCTTATGGCTGAATGCAATCCAACCGCCACAGCAATGTTCCAGAATCTGTTAGAAGGTCTTCTTTAGACAGTAGGGACATTTACTCCAACAAAGCAGGAGAAACTCTTTAATCCCCTTAATTTCAGAAGAAATAGATTAAATGAATGAACAGGTGTCCCAATACTTTTGTCCACGTAGTGCTAGGCCCACATTATTGACTGTGTGTGTGTGTGTGTGTGTGTGTGTGTGTGTGTGTGTAGGCGCAGGCCGGACCACAGTGACCGCCGTGGTGTTAATCCATCACGCAGCAGCCAGAGTGGAGCCACTGCTCCTGACAGCCATTCAGCTCGAAGGTCACGGGTCAACCAAAGGAGCCCCTCCCCTCCTCCTGAGCACCGCCCCTCCCGCCGTAGCCCCGCCCACTCACCCGGGGACCACCATCGCCGACGGCTCAACACGGATTCGTCCCGTGATGGTGGTCGCCGTGGCAACCACGTCTCCCCGCCCAGGAGGCGGCGTCACGACTCGGACTCTGATGACTGAGGAGCTGCAGCAGCCAATCGGAGAGCAGCTGCACTCCATTACTGTTTCAGCACATTTTGAACACATCTGCTGACACACACTCCGTATGTAAACACACACTTCAGTTCTTTAACACGGTCACAACTACACACAGCCCTGAAACAGAACCACAAGCACCAAACCAAGGGTTCGAGTGTAAACGAGCAGAGATGTTCCCTTGGGAACATACTGAGAACACCCCCCAACCTGGCAGTGGTTATAATGTTATGGCTAATGAGTTTGGCGTCTCTTCCCAGTTCTGACTGTCCTGGATCAGCTCAGTGTCCACACACGCTCCGTTTCACAGAGGGGTCCTTTAACCCCCTCGGCGAGTTCTTTACGGGTTACAGTCGTTTGTGTTTTGATAAAAGGATTTTTTTTGTTATAATGAACTAATAAAAGATTTTATTAAGAAATTCTGTAAATTTGTTTATTTAATTTACAAACATCTGCTTTCAGTAAAGGCAAGTGTATGATCACTGAATAATTCATAGTGGATAATATAGCCTACATACATACCAAAGAATTCATAGTGGACAGTAAATAATTCATAGTGGATACTAAAGCCTACATAGTGGACAGTGAATAATTCATAGTGGATACTAAAGCCTACATAGTGGACAGTGAATAATTCATAGTGGATACTAAAGCCTACATAGTGGACACAATAATTCAGTGGACAGAGTGAATAATTCATAGTGGACAGTGATTAATTCACAGTAGATACCAAAGAATCCATAGTGGACAGTGAATAATTCATAGTGGACAGTGAATCTTGGTTACTTACTAACCAAAGCCTTGGTTCCGTTCGCGGTGGCCCCAAAAGAAGGGAGGCGAGTCGTATTGTACTCTAATTTCTTTAATTACAGTGCTTGTCAAAATGAAAGGCGAGATCAGTACATAAAAAAACATTCATGTTAATCACACGAAGACAAACCAGGAAAGATTCATTGATATACTTTCATTCCAATGCAAGCGATCAGTGTGTATAAAATCAGAGGTTCGTTAAGGACAGTACGGAAACTCATGAATCCGGTCGATGTGGGGTCTGTATTCTTACGCAGTCGCCTCAGAATGAACATTTCCTCTGCAACAGTCAAACACAACGTGGACCTTTGTTTTATCGTAAACCAGCAAAGTCTCAGAACAGTACGTCCGTTCGCTACCGAGCTCGCGGGAGAATCTCCGTAGAAACGCAAAGGCACCATGAGTTCAAACACATCACTGTATTCAAAAAAATATACGAAGCTCATACACGGCTAATATTGCTGTACCATGTCACATTCGCCAGAGATCGCTAAACCAAAACGTTTCAGAGCACAAATCAGGAGGCTGAACAGGAGGAAACAAGCCCGAGTCAGACCTGCCCACACGCCGGTGTCCAGCTGGTCTCCAAACCATCCCTCCTTTGACTGCCATCATCAACTACTTTCCTAAACGGGTCCGAACGGTTTTCCGTGGTAATCCAACAGATTACGTTGAGGAGCAGGTGGCGTATTTACTGACTTTCATTTTACTCGACACACCAGACTTGTGATGTCATTGACGAGGATTGAGCCCAGACGAACGGTCAATGTCGATCACAAGTAAAAGGTCAGTTTAGTCGAGGCTCAGGCCGAGTCTGTCTCACAAAAACTTGGAGAATCTGGCCAAACGCCAGTTTTCATGCTCCAACAGCCGATTCAAAAATGAGCTCATCAGAGAGAACTGGAGCTGTAAGAACCTGCAGACAGATCTAAAGAACAGGCTTCGGTCATAATGAGCAAGTTCAATACATCAACGTTTCTGAGGGTTTTTCCACGATTTAACCATCAAAAATCCACACGTGGGTTTGGCCAGGAAACCATTTTCATTCGCCACTGCGTTAAGTTTCTTTACATCCTCCATCAAATTAAACCGATTTTTAAAAATCTGGCAGCCAATCACAGCTCTGGGTGGGTGTTCACATGATCCTGCACATTAATTTGCTACTTTGTTCATATACTGCATTTCAACTGACGAACAACGACACTAAACAATGTTAAGCAGATTCTGATTAAAATAAGAGATTAAAATATTTGCCATTTCTACATTTTAGAAATATTTACATATTGCTGTCAGTCAGAAAAATGAGGGCCTATGAGTTACATGATGATGCTTTTCCACACAGGAAAAAGACACACATCTGATTTCACAGGTTTCTAGAGTTTCAGTGCATCTCTAATTCCAATATGTAGCAACAGAACCAAAGTTTGGGTATCTAATCATCACCGCGCAGCCCCACCGTCACCGTCACAAAGCCAAAAGCCTAATGTCCTGGACCTGTGCGCTCCTTCACGCTGGCTTGTTTTCTCCTGTTAGAAAGGCAAAGCATGATTTAACCTGAGACACTAAGACTTCCCCCACCCACCTACATGAAGCAGAAACTGAACTGTTAACGCGGTAGTCTGGACTCGGGACCATCGTTTTTGACCCCCAAACACAGGCGATCTGCCAAGCACAGCTGAAGCAGCAGCGAAAGGCCCTCACTTCAGTCCCTGTTCTAGATAACTAAAAGGTTCTTCAAAAGGTTCTTTTAAGATATTTAACACCTCCACATAGTTGAGGAGCGGGACGATGCAGACATGCCATTAGCACCATGCGAACTGACGTACATAAGCTTTAGTTACTCGTAAGTATAAATAAACCCAAAGAGAACAAACAGGACCTGGCTGGTCGACCGCATTTGGGGGCCGTATGCACCTGCAATCCGATGTGTCGCCAAACTATCGCTTTAACCCGAAGTGCGGCTCATTTCGGTTTCCGCCGCTACGTTTCCGTTCAGCTGTGGAAGCTGTAATGGCACAGAACGAATGGCTCTCGTGTAAGACGTGGTGTTGCTCTAGTAAAGCGAGGCCATGCGGAGCAGATCTACTAGCAGAATTAGTTTTCGAGTTCTCTCGTTTTACGCAGAGCCATGAAATGCTGTAGGTAGTGTGTGTGTGTGTGTGTGTGGTGTGTGTGTGTGTGTGTGTGTGAACATGTGTGCGCTGTCTGGTTTTGATGCATTTAGCTTGAGACCAATATAACCTCTTTTACAGTACGTTAAACCCGCAAGAAGAAGAACTTCCAGACAGCGACCTGGAGATGAAAGCTACAAGATCCCCCCCTCCCCCCTCATCACCCGCAACCCTACATTTCACCCACCTCTGACTCCAATGATTAAATAAAACACAAAAAGAAGGAAAGGAAAGGTAGAGTAGAATAATAATAATAATAATAATAATAATATATTGCATAAGAGTGCCCCAAAAGCTGCCTCACAACAGAAACACAACTATTTACAATTAAATATGAGAGCGGGTGGCTCTTCATTTTACTGTAACCAGGTATGAGCAGGAGAGCAGCTTCCAGCACTTTCTTCTTTAACATAAAACAAAAACAGCCGAGTTTCTGCGAGATGAGAGAAGAAGTTAAAGCACAAGTTTGAGGAGATGGTCTAAAGAAAAGAGAGGGAAATGAGCCCAAAAGGAGGAGCAGGTGATTATTTCTGGTTTTTCAGCTGATTGGAGAGCCAGTCCAGTCCCTCATACAGGCCGTCTCCGGACGTAGCGCAGGTGGCCTGGATGTACCAGTTTCTGTGACGAAGGGAGTGAAGCCCCAGCTTGTCTGTGATCTCCGCGGCATTCATGGCGTTCGGCAGGTCCTGAGAGATGACAATTAACCTCCGTACAATTAAACACATTCAGACCCACAAACAACAAACGTATCGGTATGGAAAAGTTCATTCTTCAGTTCTCGTCAGACATTTAGGTTTGAGAACCGAACAGTAAATGTAAAACTGTTAAACTGTTATTAGCAAAATAAATAAATAAATAAACCACTGTGGGCAAGACACTTCAATTGCCCAGCCAACACACAAACTGTCCAACAGACAGTCGCAAGTCTGTTTTTCATCCATCCGTAGTTGACCAACACTGGCCCTTTAACAATTAATGTGTGGATGTAAATTTGATGGGAAGTGTGAAGATTAGCAGTTGAAATCTCAGCTCACAGTGTGAAAAGCTGTAGCCCCTACTATTCAGGTCAGTCTAAATCCTACACTGTTAAACAGATGTGATTATTTTAGTACCTGTTTGTTGGCAAACACTAGAAGAACAGCTTCCCTCAGCTCATCCTCTGCCAGCATCCTCATCAGCTCTTCTCGTGCTTCGTTGACTCGCTCTCTGTCATTACTGTCCACCACGAAGATCAGACCTAACACATACAACACCATCAATTAAGGAATAAGCATAACTGAACGGGTGAACAGCTGAATGAGTGGGAATGATCTTCCGTAGGCTGAACGGGCGAACGGCTGAACGAGTGGGAATGATCTTCCGTAGGCTGAACGGGCGAACGGCTGAACGAGTGGGAATGATCTTCCGTAGGCTGAACGGGCGAACGGCTGAACGAGTGGGAATGATCTTCCGTAGGCTGAACGGGCGAATGGCTGAACGAGTGGGAATGATCTTCCGTAGGCTGAACGGGCGAATGGCTGAATGCGTGGGAATGATCTTCCGTAGGCTGAACGGGCGAACGGCTGAACGAGTGGGAATGATCTTCGGTAGGCTGAACGGGCGAACAGCTGAACGAGTGGGAATGATCTTCCGTAGGCTGAATGGGCGAACGGCTGAACGCGTGGGAATAAACTTTGGTAGGCTGAACGGGCGAACGGCTGAATGAGTGGGAATGATCTTCGGTAGGCTGAACGGGTGGGAATAAACTTCGGTAGGCTGAATGGGTGAACAGCTGAATGAGTGGGAATGATCTTCGGTAGGCTGAACAGGTGGGAATAAACTTTGGTAGGATGAACGGGCGAACAGCTGAACGAGTGGGAATAAACTTCGGTAGGCTGAACGGGCGAACAGCTGAACGAGTGGGAATAAACTTTGGTAGGCTGAACGAGCGAACGGCTGAACGAGTGGGAATGATCTTCGGTAGGCTGAATGGGTGAACAGCTGAACGAGTGGGAATAAACTTCGGTAGGCTGAATAGGTAAACAGCTGAATGAGTGGGAATATTTTGGCGAAACCAAAAATTAAATTTAACTGAAAATGGAGATAATTGCTCCATCACTTGACTTTATTCTAGATTTTAAATGATTCTTGTTTTTGTAATTTTACAGGTATTCATCAAGAGCTCTTCCTTACCCTGTGTGTTCTGGAAGTAGTGACGCCACAACGGTCGAATTTTGTCTTGACCACCAACGTCCCACACAGTGAAGCTGATGTTCTTGTACTCTACTGTTTCAACGTTAAAGCCTAAAACCCAGAGCACAGTTAATAAGACAACATAATCTAGAACATACAATAATTAGGATGAAATACTGAATTAAGGCTTGTAATTTCAACTGTATATTATATCAGCATCTGACAATGACAAGCCAACACACTGGACTGGTCACATCTCTAAACTCACCTTCAAAAACATGTCTCTCAAAATACAAGTGGACATTAATTTTGGACTGTCTAAAGACCACAGTGTTACAGTTTGGCACTACAAACACTTGAATTTAGATAATTTTAACAAACAATAAAAATCTAAATCTTACACAAATCTATGGGCTGGAGTAAATGAAATGGGACACCAGTTGCTGATGTGTACAAGACAAATTTGAAAGTCTCAACACCGACATTCTAAAAAACCTACAGACAGAGCCGCAGGAAGCCCTGTCAGTCGGGCTGCTGTGGAGCGATATTAGAGCTCCCCCTTGTGTCCATTTCAGAACACAGTAAGACTTCAATTCCCTGCTCAATTCCCAGCTCAGTATATTTAATCAAAGCACATAATATCGGCTATAAAATTTACGTAAGTTTACGAATGTTTATTCTCTCGGAAACAAAGCAACTGAATTTTATAAAAACAAAACAAAACATGATATCGGCCATCGGTCACCCTGCTCTTTAAACATTGACATCAGCCATTAAAAACCCTTATCGGTCAACCACTGGACACGAGTTCACATGTTCGTGTGTAAACAGACCCAGGGATGCTTGAACAAACATCTGCATTAACTCACCGATAGTTGGAATGGTGGTAACAATCTCTCCGAGCTTCAGCTTATACAGAATTGTTGTTTTCCCAGCAGCATCAAGTCCCACCATCAGGATCCTCATCTCCTTTTTACCAAAGGCCTTGAATAGATTGGCGAAGATATTGCCCATTTTCACACGTTTAATCAATCACTTTAACCTGGAAGCAGAAAAAGTCAATATTACTTCAATATTATCTGACCTGATGAAGAAATATATGCACCAAATCAGACTGTTCTGTGCTTCATTTCTAGTGGTCCCCACACCACGGGCTACGGATGAAACACCACACTTCCAATTCATGCATGTGAACAAGAAACGTTTGGAAAACGGCAGAGTAACCATTTTGGGTCTATACAGAACCACTGTCCACTGAAGGACGGACAATAAGGACTGAACTTCTTTATGCAAGGATGTGATTGCAGAGGCTCTGAGTGAGGCCGACTGGGTTTTGCACACATTGCAGCAGGAATTTGTTCATGTTAAGTTTGCTTCTGGACTAAATGAGGGTCCCGGATTATATAGATTACAAACGTTAACCTGTGTTTAAGTGTGTTATACACAAAAGGTCAAAGTGTGCTTAAATGTCCACTACGCATAAACTATGGACTTTTGGAAGAGCTCATATCTGGAAAAATGAGGGAAAAGGGTGGATGAAGGCACAAAATGGGCTTGTATGTCTATTCTATGCAATACAGAGAGAAGGTGTAGCTGAGAGAGTGAAGCAGAGAAGGCGGAGCTAAATGAGTGAAGCAAAGAAGGCGGAGCTAAATGACTGAAGCAGAGAAGGTGAAGCAGAGAAGGTAAAGCTAAATAGGTGAAGCAGAGAAGATGTAGCAGAGAGGGTGAAGCTACAAAGGGTGAAGCAGAGAAGCTGTAACAGAGGGTGAATCAAAATGTGAAGGTGGAGCTAAACGAGTGATGCAGAGAGGGTAGCATAAAACTGAGGTAAAAATGAGAAGGTGAAGCTAAAAGCTAAAGCTGAGGTGAAGGTGGGGTTGGTACCGGGGTAGCTGTTAAAGCTGATGTATAGGTGGGGTAGGTAACAGAGTAACTGTTGAAGCTGAGGTAAAGGTGGAGTAGATACCGGGGTAGCTGAGGTAAAGGTGGGTTAGGTAGCGGGGTAGCTGTTAAAGCTGAGGTAAAGGTGGGGTAGGTACCGGGGTAGCTGTTAAAGCTGAGGTAGGTACCGGGATAGCTGTTAAAGCTGAGGTAAAGGTGGGGTAGGTACCGGGGTAGCTGTTAGAGCTGAGGTAAAGGTGGGGTAGGTACCGGGGTAGCTGTTAGAGCTGAGGTAAAGGTGGGGTAGGTACCGGGAGAGCTGTTAGAGCTGAGGTAAAGGTGGGGTAGGTACCGGGAGAGCTGTTAGAGCTGAGGTAAAGGTGGGGTAGGTACCGGGAGAGCTGTTAGAGCTGAGGTAAAGGTGGGGTAGGTACCGGGAGAGCTGTTAGAGCTGAGGTAAAGGTGGGGTAGGTACCGGGTAGCTGTTAGAGCTGAGGTAGGTACCGGGGTAGATGTTAGAGCTGAGGTAAAGGTGGGGTAGGTACCGGGAGAGCTGTTAGAGCTGAGGTAAAGGTGGGGTAGGTACCAGGGTAGCTGTTAAAGCTGAGGTAAAGGTGGGGTAGGTACCGGGAGAGCTGTTAGAGCTGAGGTAAAGGTGGGGTAGGTACCGGGGTAGCTGTTAGAGCTGAGGTAAAGGTGGGGTAGGTACCGGGAGAGCTGTTAGAGCTGAGGTAAAGGTGGGGTAGGTACCGGGAGAGCTGTTAGAGCTGAGGTAAAGGTGGGGTAGGTACCGGGGTAGCTGTTAAAGCTGAGGTAAAGGTGGGGTAGGTACCGGGTAGCTGTTAGAGCTGAGGTAGGTACCGGGGTAGCTGTTAAAGCTGAGGTAAAGGTGGGGTAGGTACCGGGTAGCTGTTAGAGCTGAGGTAGGTACCGGGGTAGCTGTTAAAGCTGAGGTAAAGGTGGGGTAGGTACCGGGTAGCTGTTAGAGCTGAGGTAGGTACCGGGGTAGCTGTTAAAGCTGAGGTAAAGGTGGGGTAGGTACCGGGTAGCTGTTAGAGCTGAGGTAGGTACCGGGGTAGCTGTTAAAGCTGAGGTAAAGGTGGGGTAGGTACCGGGTAGCTGTTAGAGCTGAGGTAGGTACCGGGGTAGCTGTTAAAGCTGAGGTAAAGGTGGGGTAGGTACCGGGTAGCTGTTAGAGCTGAGGTAGGTACCGGGGTAGCTGTTAAAGCTGAGGTAAAGGTGGGGTAGGTACCGGGTAGCTGTTAGAGCTGAGGTAGGTACCGGGGTAGCTGTTAAAGCTGAGGTAAAGGTGGGGTAGGTACCGGGTAGCTGTTAGAGCTGAGGTAGGTACCGGGGTAGCTGTTAAAGCTGAGGTAAAGGTGGGGTAGGTACCGGGTAGCTGTTAGAGCTGAGGTAGGTACCGGGGTAGCTGTTAAAGCTGAGGTAAAGGTGGGGTAGGTACCGGGTAGCTGTTAGAGCTGAGGTAGGTACCGGGGTAGCTGTTAAAGCTGAGGTAAAGGTGGGGTAGGTACCGGGTAGCTGTTAGAGCTGAGGTAGGTACCGGGGTAGCTGTTAAAGCTGAGGTAAAGGTGGGGTAGGTACCGGGTAGCTGTTAGAGCTGAGGTAGGTACCGGGGTAGCTGTTAAAGCTGAGGTAAAGGTGGGGTAGGTACCGGGTAGCTGTTAGAGCTGAGGTAGGTACCGGGGTAGCTGTTAAAGCTGAGGTAAAGGTGGGGTAGGTACCGGGTAGCTGTTAGAGCTGAGGTAGGTACCGGGGTAGCTGTTAAAGCTGAGGTAAAGGTGGGGTAGGTACCGGGTAGCTGTTAGAGCTGAGGTAGGTACCGGGGTAGCTGTTAAAGCTGAGGTAAAGGTGGGGTAGGTACCGGGTAGCTGTTAGAGCTGAGGTAGGTACCGGGGTAGCTGTTAAAGCTGAGGTAAAGGTGGGGTAGGTACCGGGTAGCTGTTAGAGCTGAGGTAGGTACCGGGGTAGCTGTTAAAGCTGAGGTAAAGGTGGGGTAGGTACCGGGTAGCTGTTAGAGCTGAGGTAGGTACCGGGGTAGCTGTTAAAGCTGAGGTAAAGGTGGGGTAGGTACCGGGTAGCTGTTAGAGCTGAGGTAGGTACCGGGGTAGCTGTTAAAGCTGAGGTAAAGGTGGGGTAGGTACCGGGTAGCTGTTAGAGCTGAGGTAGGTACCGGGGTAGCTGTTAAAGCTGAGGTAAAGGTGGGGTAGGTACCGGGTAGCTGTTAGAGCTGAGGTAGGTACCGGGGTAGCTGTTAAAGCTGAGGTAAAGGTGGGGTAGGTACCGGGTAGCTGTTAGAGCTGAGGTAGGTACCGGGGTAGCTGTTAAAGCTGAGGTAAAGGTGGGGTAGGTACCGGGTAGCTGTTAGAGCTGAGGTAGGTACCGGGGTAGCTGTTAAAGCTGAGGTAAAGGTGGGGTAGGTACCGGGTAGCTGTTAGAGCTGAGGTAGGTACCGGGGTAGCTGTTAAAGCTGAGGTAAAGGTGGGGTAGGTACCGGGTAGCTGTTAGAGCTGAGGTAGGTACCGGGGTAGCTGTTAAAGCTGAGGTAAAGGTGGGGTAGGTACCGGGTAGCTGTTAGAGCTGAGGTAGGTACCGGGGTAGCTGTTAAAGCTGAGGTAAAGGTGGGGTAGGTACCGGGTAGCTGTTAGAGCTGAGGTAGGTACCGGGGTAGCTGTTAAAGCTGAGGTAAAGGTGGGGTAGGTACCGGGTAGCTGTTAGAGCTGAGGTAGGTACCGGGGTAGCTGTTAGAGCTGAGGTAGGTACCGGAGTAGCTGTTAAGAGCTGAGGAAAAGGTAGGGTAGGTACCGGGGTAGCTGTTAGAGCTGAGGTAGGTACCGGGGTAGATGTTAGAGCTGAGGTAGGTACCGGGGTAGCTGTTAGAGCTGAGGAAAAGGTAGGGTAGGTACCGGGGTAGCTGTTAGAGCTGAGGTAAAGGTGGGGTAGGTACCGGGGTAGCTGTTAGAGCTGAGGTAAATAGACTCACTGCGGGGTAAAGCGCGGCTCCGTCTCTGCAGTGGCTGAAGACTGAAGATTAAAGATAATATTAAAGATGATTTTAATGATTATTTTGGTGTTTTTAAACGTCTTTCTTCTCCAACTTCAAGGCGTTTCCTTCCTCAAGATGGCGGCTTTCCGGCCACGTCAGGAAGCCTTTTGTCACTTCCGTTAGCCGGTAAAGCTATATAATAAAAGTCACGACTATTATCTGTGTTATTTAAGTAACATTACATAAAAGAAGCAAAACGTTTTTTGGAAGTAAAATAAATAGGAATTAACGTTAAAAATTAGAAAATGAAAAAAATTGTACACTAGAACGAAAAATTAAAATTAAAAAATACTTGTTGCCCCAGTATGAAGTGTGGGACTGCAGTTCTGTTGGGAATGAAGATAAAGGTGATCAGGATCAATAACTGATTATAACTGTAGTCTGATCTGATCAATATTTATTGATCTACTCATACAGAAGTGGTGTCTCTCAGTACGGCGTCGGGTTTAACACAACACACCAGACGTCTCTGCATGGAGTTGTAGAGGTTCCTAATGGTGTCCTGTGATGATCCATCCCATGCAGCTTGAATGTTCTCACTGAGTTCTGCAGATGGTGTGGTAGGGGTGGAGTGTTGATAGAGCGTCCAATAGCATCCCACACATTTTCAATCAGGGACAGGTCTGGAGATGAGACCAACCATGGCGTAGTATCTGTGTCTTCAAGGTGAGATCTTGAGACGGCAGCAGTATGTGGATGAGCGTCGTCCTGTTGGAATTGAGCACCGGAGTGTGTGTTCAGAAAAGGTGATCTGACATTGTATGAAACACCATGACACCAGACCTTTTGGATGTGTGACCCCATGCCAGTCTGGTACAACACCATTGCAGTCATTGGCGATGAAAGTGTAACGTTACAGGCAGTCACCTTCTTACAATGGTGCTGGCACTAACAGTATGACTCATGGAGGGCGTCAGTGCTCACTGAATATCCACAATCATGGACAAGCCACTTCCGCCAACAGCATGGCACACAATACATTGATCAGACCAATTCCACTTCCCAGAATGTTGATGCAACCCCAACTGCTCAGTTTGCTTCTGAACTCTTCTCTGAGGAAGAATTTGCTTGCAGAGTCAGAATGGAAACAGGAACAATGGGCGACCTCATATAGACAATCATGTACAGGTATAAAGCCGTCCTTGCTGACATCACATGTGCAGCTGAGCGTGAAACTTGAATCATTCATGTTTTACGATATGAAACCTACCCACCAAGTTTCAACCCTTTTGGATGATTACTACTGTGTGCATGGGTGCAACTATTTCTTGATGAGGAGTGTCCAATCAGATAGCCGGACGTGGGGACCTGGTGGAAGCACTGCTTCTGCTTCTCTAACCCAACTCATTTTCACGCTGCTTTCCATTTTACTGGAAATCGATTTTTGTGTCCAGTGCAGACAATTTGCAGTGTGCTGGTGTGGAGCTTCACAGCTGTAAGCCCCTTGGTACAACGTTTAATGCACACAAAAGCTCAGATTCATGCAGCAAGTGTTGTGGTGCTGCCAGAGAGCAAAGCTGGCCGTGTATCAGGTGTTCTCACGACCGGGGGAGCGACTGGGTCCAGTCTGAGGGAGGAGGCCATGGCCCCCAGCCTGCAAAAACCACCTCCCGGCACAAAGCTCCCAGTGTGCCTGAACACTGCAGGTGCACACTCAGGCGGGGGCTTCCTTCAGAAATCTGAACTTCAGAAAGGCCATGACACCAACAGGCTGCTCACTGAGCCCATTCTCTCTGAGCCCATTTGCCATTGGGATTTTGGAGGTACCACTATTAGGAGAAACTTCTAGATGGTCCTAAAACATAGTGTACAGGCTAGGTGGTCTAACAACTACTGAATCTATTTCATTCACATATTTTAATATTCGTATTTAAGATATTGTCTGATGGTTGCCAACATCTATGAAACCTTAAGCTCATTATAGACAAAAATCTATGTTATGGTAAACCTCCAAAATCCCAAAAAAGTACTACAACACAGTAATCCACCTACAGGCTGAATTGTGTTATGGTAGGAGTAAATCTATAGTATGGTAAGCGGTAGTATGTTAGTGTGGTAAATCCACAGTACGATAAGCCCCCTACTGGCTTAATGATAAATTAAAGATCTCCAGTTTGGTAAGCACAAACACACATCTTATAATTTACTACCGCCGTCTTGTCGTAGCCAGTACCCCTGGCCAAAACAATAAAGTTCAACTTTAACAGGTGCCAGTGAAGTCGCTCCAACAGCAACACAGTGGTGTTTGGCTGGAGAGAAGTGTGGAGCACCTGGAGAACATGCTCGGAGCCCCAGGGCTGCTGTGGGCTCGGGAGAGAGCGACAGCTTCAGCTTTGGAGGAACATCTGGCTGGCGTTGTGTCAAAGCCACTGTTCAGTAACTGTCTCTACTTTAAAGTGATTGTTCAGCCAAAAATCACATTCCCCCAATTCCAACACTTATGCCAAAATTAAGTTCATCAGCCAGGGCATGTTCACTGTGGATGTTCATACCCCACCAATTAGCACAGGAGCTACGAGGCTAAAGTAGCTAGAAAGTGATAGACGCTCATATCCCACCAATTAGCTCAGGAGCTATGAGGCTAAAGTAGCTGAGAAGCAATGGATGCTTGTTCTCCACCAATTAGCACAGGAGCTACGAGGCTAAAGTAGCTAAACTTCATCTCAAACAGTGTGAAGGTGTTCAGTAATCTGTAATAGACTGGACTTCTGTCCATGTTCTGTTATCTAGAACATGGACACAAGCATGGAGAGGAACAGTAAACGTCTTTATCGTGTCTGTGTTTATTGTCCCTTTAATTCCACTGGAATGTGATGATGTCAGATATTTGAATAAGTTGAGACACTAATATGAAAATGAGGATGTCTTGTGGTTTCTGAGTGCATGTCAGGTCTTACAACTCAAGGAATGTGCCGACAGAAAACCATCTAGAGTCGAGAGAGCCTGAGGATATTTTCAGATTTCAGACAGCAATTAGAAACCAGAACAAACGAGCAACATTTTTCAGAGAATACTGTTAAACAAAAAAACACAATTCTGCAAAAAAACATAACAGTGATACCATCGTTCTTAATGAGAAGGTCAATGAAAGGACACAGTCCTGTTTTACAAATTAATGAATGACAGTAAAATCAAATATTAATGAAAATTAAATTAATATATATACAAGATTGGAACTCATACCCCACCAATTAGCACCAATTTTAATTTAAATGACATTTTTTTTGCATTACTTCTGAAAGCCGTCCAGCCGTTTGGTACGATCATTTTATCATTTATAACTGTATTCAGCTAAGAACCGACTCACCCAGTCCACAGCAAGCGCATCACTCGTCATTCACAAGCTGATACTAATTACGAATTTGTCGGATGTGCTGTGAGTGTGTAGGACGATGAATAGAGGAAGAGTGTGTGCAGTGCTGAATAGTAGAAGAGGCTCAGCAGGGAACAAACACACTCCCTTCTGAGAGGAGGCCCAGAGAGCCAACCCGTCTCAGCATGGTGCTGTGAGTGTGTGTGAGAGTGAGAGATGCACTGAAAGGTGTGTGTGTCGAGTCCACCAGTTTCCACCTCTTGGGACTCCTCAGTTGGGGTGTTTCTGGGGCAAACATCCAAACATGGGTGAGTTAGTCAGTAAACAGGGCAACAGGGCATTACGAAGCCTCCTGGCACTCTACCCCACGCCTTGCACAGCAGGGGGCGCCCTGGGTAGGGCGGGGCAGCGCGGGGAATAAATGGCCTAATCACTCCAAACACACAAACTCTCTCCACGCTCACATCCTGCACTGATTGTTGACGGTCTGAAAGGTCTTTAAGGGGATTTAGCTTTCCTCACTTACGTCAAGAGACGCTCACAGCCTCCGAGATCTACAGCCGGTGAAGTGAGAGAGCACCGAGGCCAGTGTCTCTCACCTTCATCGAGACGTGTCTTCCTCTCCCCGAAACATGAGAAAAAATAAAAAAATGACGAAGACAAAATAGCTCATCATACGGCAAGAAATACGGTTAATGCTGACATTAGGTAACAATGACAGAATATCTGAACACAGGACTATAAAACTGCTGTTGAAGGTAACCATGACAACATAGCATAAGCATTGTAAAATGGAAAATGGGCACTGATAACTTTAGAAATGAGGGTTATGGAAACGTGGAGGTCAGTACATTGTAAAAACAGAAAAGGATATTTGGCAAATCAGAGTAACATAATCACAAGGGTGTAGCATAACTACAGAAATGGGTGTATTGTAACCATGGAAAAGAAGCTAGTGTAACTACAGAAAAACAGTGTAGTCAGTCAGTCAGTCATTATCTGATTCTGCTTGTTCCTGAATACCCGCTGGACAGGGGCCGGTCCATCTCAGGGTACCATGCAGTCACACTCATGCAATTTAGCTACTTCACCATGTGAAGTACTGAGTGAGTGAGTGACTGAGAGTGAGTGGAACTCAAACCCACAACCCCAGGCCCCTGGAGTGGAGTGTAGAGTAACTACAAAAAAGAGTGTATTGTAACTATGGAAATGAGTGTAGCGTAACTACACAAATGTGTAATGTACTACAAAAAAGACTAGCATAACCACAAAAGGGGTATAGTGTAACTACAGAAAGAGTGTAGTGTAACTACAGAAAGAGTGTAGTGTAACTACAGAAAGAGTGTAGGCTTTAATGGTTTCTGTGATAAATCTTTGTTGATTAGTAAACTGGTCCAACACTGTATTTATTACTGAGTCAACAGGAATTTCAGTGTGAAATGTGTGTTAACTACAGCAGATGACCGGTGTTACTCCCTCCTGACCAGCGATGAAACCGCAGTGCTTTTCTGTGTACGCGGGGAAACCCGTCTATAACTCATGGTATATATAATCACAGAGATGTTGCGTAAGCTTGGGAATGGGTGGTGTGTAACCGTGGAAACGGGTGTACTGACTGATCTGTGTATCAGTTGTGTAGCTGTGTGTCAGATCAGTGTCACACCTGCAGTGCTCTGGGCTAAACACACCACTATTTGAGGTCGGACTGCAGTGTGTATGAGAGTGTGTGATGCTCGGTGAGTGTGTGTTGGGTCAGAGGTGTGTGTGTTTGGTCAGATTAGAGTGCAGGTGAGCTGCAGAGTGTGTGATAATTACAGGGCTGCTGGAGCTGCGGAGGAGGGACCTTCACTTTGAAGGGGTTTGGGGCGGAGTGTGTTACGCTTACCGCATGACCTTAGGTTCAAACACACACACACACACACACACACACACACACACACACACACACACACACACACACACACACAGACCAGCAGTGTAACTAAGTTGGGTGTGTGATTCACAGTCAGGTTCAGTTTGATGTTGGGTTCTGAGGTCAGGGTTTGATGTTCTCTACTTAGATGTTTTCTGTTCTGCATACTCTACACACTTAAAATGAGGGTCCTTCAGTAAGGAAAATGGTTCTATATAGAGTCATGAACACTCATTGAACCCTTTCCATGGTTCTTCAGGCTGCTGGAGAATGCACTGTAGGCGGTTCTATGTTGAACTTTTGAAAATGGCTCTATATAGCACCTAAAGGGTTATACGATTTTTAAAATATAGCTTTTTCCTTTTCAGAAAGATTGTACATGGAACCCTCTACAGTCCATTCTCCATTAATTTGAAGAACCCTTTCATGATGCAAAGAATTAATTGAGTGTTCATGGTTCTATTAAATTATTTTCTTAACTGGAAAACCCTTGAAGAACCCTAATTTTTAAGTGTAATGTGTAAGATGTGGCTTGTAACAATAGATGAACCCTTATATAGAACCCTTATCAAAAAGGTTCTGTATGGAATCCTCTACAGCCCGTTCTCCATTAAACGGAAGAATCATTTCATGGTGTGAAGAACCCTTTAATCATGCAGAGGATACTCTGAGTGTTCATGGTTCTGTAATGAAGCACTTTCTTTATTGAAGAACCCTAATTGTAAGTGTGGAAATGCACACACAGTCTGAATAGTACCTGTAGAGAAGTACTGCCAATAGAATAGGACTTTCTAAAGCAGATACACAAACATGACCCGATTGTCTCCATGTCTAATAGCAGGTGTGGACTAGAGGGTATAAAGACCCCCAGCATTGAGCTGTGGAGCAGTGGAACTGGGTTCTCTGGAATGATGGAGCTCCATACAGTACTCTTGTTATGAGACGATACATTATAATATCATCATCTATTTATACCATATATTAACCTTAATATTTACTTAATAAAACCTCCCCCGTCACTGCCCAGCAGAGACCCTCACTACACGCAGCTGCCCTCAGAGCAGCAGATCCCTGCTGTGGGAGGCAATAAATGAGATAAATAGGTAAATAAAGTCGATTAAGTTTAACATTTACTGTTTAAAACCCACTCTTGTCACTTTCCAGCAGAGCCAGTGCTTAGTGTAGCCCAGGTAGATCACCAGCTGCCCTCTACTGTGTGTGTACACAAATACACACACAGGAGAGAAAATATTAACATTACAAAACAAAATCATTTAAATAATCAACAGAAGACAAGTAGAGTGACAGTGAGCACACGTGCCCGGAGTGGTGGGCAGCCCTATCCACAGCACAGCTGGGGAGTTCAGTGCCAACCTTCCAGTTGCAAGACTGGTTTCGTAACCATCAGTTCATTCCTTCTTAAATAATGTCCAAATATGGGTATGTATCATACGTGTGGTGTGAGTAATGTCCTGATTCAGTCACGGAGTAAACAGAAGTGATCATTTCTGATCCAGTGATGATGAAACAAGACGTGCTTCCGGATATTTTCTCTAATTCCTGATAAATTCTCCTTATTTAATCCCAATCTCAGAATCCACCATTAGTGGCCACTATTCACTGGCATTCCTGCAGGACTGTGTGTGTGTGTGTGTGTGTGTGTGTGTGTGTGTGTGTGTGTGTGTGTGTGTGTTCACGGCGGCTGGCACCAATAAAACCAGCACTAAAATGCAATTACAGTGCAGGGAAGAATGGCCGGCTCAGTAATTTGTGCACCAAGGGTGAGGAGATTGTAATGTGTGTGTGTGTGTGTGTGTGTGTGTGTGTGTGTGTGTGTGTTTGGAATGTGCAGTTCGGAGTGTGTGGGAAAAGCAGTGGGACGGCCTGGAACGCCCTTTGTGGGCTAATTACTGGAACTGACCCAGGACAGGCTGAGCCCTACTAATGCTAATGACAAACCCCCCCACCGACTGACCCTGTCACTGATACACTGGTGTAGGCTCTCTGCAAGATGGGGTAGGGGGGTATCTGGCAGGGGGTATTTGAGGAGTAACACCACCAGAGGAGGGCAGACAATAGCTCTGCACTGAAAAAGCGAGTGACTTAGCCGTGTGTGTCTCTCACTTCCAATTAAACTGAGCTTAAGCTGCAGCTCAGCGCCGCACCACCGTCTGCAGTAATCGCCCTCGTACCCCACACATAGGCCAGGCCGGGACACCCCAGAGACTCTCCCATGGAGAAGAGACATGAATGTGTATCTTCGTGTATTTCAGATACTTTATTATAAACTAAATTTCACACAGAAAGTGCATTTCGGAATATAGAATATATACCACATTAACCTTTATATACTAAGATCTCGAGGCCAGTTCTGTTTCAAACTTTCATTCGTCAACAAACACAAGTTTTTATAGGAGACAGTCACACATACCAGATACTGTTATTCTCAGGAGATCTGAGACTGTTTTAGATTTATTTGAGATAAATATTAATCTATATATTTGTATAAATTTCATCATGTTTTGATAAAAAATACTTGCGTCTACGATTTATTATGTTGTTTTTTTATTTTTGCTGATAGAGACTAAAAACATCTTAGAAATCTTGTAGGAAACTGATCATCCAGAGTGATTTTGAGCTGACAATAATTGTGATGAATTATTTGTAATAATTATATTGACAA
The DNA here is from genome assembly GCA_034509495.1 of Acestrorhynchus altus. Taxonomy (NCBI): domain Eukaryota; kingdom Metazoa; phylum Chordata; class Actinopteri; order Characiformes; family Acestrorhynchidae; genus Acestrorhynchus; species Acestrorhynchus altus. The sequence continues at coordinate 504,746 of CM067524.1, forward strand.
GGATATTTTAGAAATAATTCATCAAAATACTTGACAGTGATCCAAATAAAATAATGTATGTGACCATGGTTATATAGGGTAAGTCTTCATATCACGATGATGTGAAGAAAAACGCAGGTAAAGTTTTCTGGAGTTCAAATCCATTTATTTTGAAAACATTTGGGAAAAGTTATGTACAAGCAAATATAGAACTCATACAGAAACAAATAGACATATATAACACTCCGGTGCTCTGTTCCAACAAGACGACGCTCATCCACACACTGCTGCCGTCTCAAGATCTCGTCTTGAAGACACAGATACTACGCTGTGGTCGGTCTCATCTCCAGACCTGTCCCTGATTGAAAATGTGTGGATGCTATTGGACGCTCTATCAACACTCCACCCCTACCACACCATCTGCAGAACTGAGTGAGAACATTCAAGCTGCATGGGATGGATCATCACAGGACACCATTAGGAACCTCTACACCTCCATGCAGAGACGTCTGGCGTGTTGAGTTAAACCCGACGCCGTCCTGAGAGACACCACTTCTGTATGAGTAGATCAATAAATATTGATCAGATCAGATACAGTTATCATCAGTTATTGATCCTGATCACCTTCATCTTCATTTATCATCAGTTATAAATACATGTATCTGATCTTTCTGCACCAGCAAAACTATTATCAGCTGAGATTTATTTGGGCTGAATGTTCAGCTCAAAACCATCTGGATGATCAATTTCCAGCAGGATTTCTGAGACATAGTGTTTTTATTCCTGTAGTGTAACAGTATGTGGTAGGAGTGTCTTATAAATACATTTCTAATATTTTGGTGAATAAAAGAAAGTCAAACTATGAAAAAATCCCACAAATTCAGACTAGAGATCTAAAGGTTAAAGCAACATTTTTAATATTTTGTTTGTACAGAAGTACAAGTTTTCCGTTGACGTATTGGAAAGGAGCTGTGCACTCGTCTTCTTCTGTCCCTCTACTTACTGATGTCCTCATGGAACCATAAAGCTGATGGAATTCCTTTGTTCATCACAACAATGCGGACAAACACACTTCAAACATGGGGACGACTCCAGGTGCCCCTGGCTTCCAGAGGTCTTTCAACAGCACAGCCCTCTCATTTACACTCATTTGCGCTCTTAACGTGATTTAGAGCAGCAGCGATCTTCTCTGACAGCATCTCTGCAGGCTCTGAAGAGTTCTGTTTGTTTGTTTGGAGCTGCTGTGTGTGACAGTATCTCTCTACCCCTGTTAAATATCTCACTTCATCACCGGCAGCGTTGGAGACGACACATTCAGACATGTTCATCGTTCCTGGTCTGCTGGTGTCGGAATCAATCAAATGATCAGACTAATCAGTGAGGGATCTCCGAGAGCTCCTGCCTGGACTCTCTCTCTCTCTGCAAGGTTCTCTTGCACCTTCCTGCTGTGAGGTTCGGCGCCTGAAGTTCCTCACGCTGTTAACTGCAGCACCTTTACACATCAAATACCGTCCCCAGCCCCTCAACATCAAAAGGCCTGAGGTGTGAAAGGAGGGGAGAGTGTAAATGGAGGTGTGACTCCTCTCCCACATCCCTTCCTCTCCTTTCAGCACTAGAGGGCGCCTGGTTGACCACTGAGAGGCACATTCTGGTCTTTAGTCCAGTTCACGGTGGTCCAGCTCAGCCTCACAGGTGTGTGTTCTCCTGCACCTGAGAACTGTTAATAATGAGCTGATAAACTATTCACGCCTTAGTGGTTTTCAGCTGTTATTGCTTCCATAAATAGATTCATGATCAATATAAAAACAGAATAATAATTAAAAAAAAACGCCAACTAACTTTGACACTTTATTGCACACCACCACAAACACACCACCCTCACTGTGAAGCATGGTGGTGTCAGCATCGTGTTCAGATGGTTACAGGGTAAAATAAATGCAGTAAATGCAAGGACATTTTGTAGGAAGTCTGTAAGAGATGATTGAAGACACAACCCTTCAGTCTTATTCGGACGTGTGCACACAAAATATAAATGCTGTAACTGTGGCCGAAGGGGCATCTACTAAATGCCGACTTGCAGGGGTTAAAATTTGTATGCAGTCGCTTATTTTACAAAATACATTTGTATTTCATTAACGACTGTTCAGAAATCTATTTTCATTTTAACTTTGAAAAGTTCATTCATGAAAAAAGGGGAAAAACACTGTTTACAGGCTGTGTAGAGAGAGCCATGCATAGACAGACAGACAGACGTCAATAGACCTGTATTTACAGGTGTGTACATGTTTAGAGGTGTGTGCAGGGTTACTGGTGTATGTGCAGTATTTACAGGTGTGCAGTATTAATGGGTGTGTGCATGTTTAGATGCGTTTGCACTATTTACAGGTGTGAGCAGTATTTATAAGTGTGTGCAGTTTCTCAGCTGTGTGCTGTATTTACAGGGGTGTGCAGGTTTTCAGCTGTGTGCTGTATATACAGGTGTGCAGTATTAACAGGTGTGTGCATGTTTAGATGCGAGTGCACTATTTATAGGTGTGTGCAGTTTCTCAGCTTTGTGCTGTATAAACAGATGTGTGCTGTATTTACAGGTGTGTGCAGTATTTATAGGCATGTGCAGATGTTCAGGTGTGTGCAGGTTTACATCTGTGTGCAGTATTTAAAAGTGTGTGCTAAATTTAAAGGTATCTGCAGTATTTATAGGTGTGTGCATGTTTAGAGGTGGGTGCAGGTTTGCTGTGTGTGTGTGTGCAGTATTTACAGGTCTGAGCAGGCCTACAAGTGTACACTGTATTTACAGCCCTGTCCTCGGCCTCTCCTTTGCCTGTCCCCTGCTTTTTCTCTGCCTGCTCTTGGCTTGACCTCAGCCTGTCCTCTGCCTTTTCTCACCCTGTCCTCGGCCTGCTCTCGGCCTGTCCTCTGTCTGCTCTCGGCCTGCAGTTGGCCTGTCCTCTGCTTGTTCTCGCCCTGTTCTCAGGCCTGTAGGAAGGGTTCTGTGTGGTTATGCTCAGAGAAGGCTCTGTGAAAGCTGGCTGATGTGACAGACGCTGTGGGCTGAGAGGAAAGCGAAGGCGGAGGCTCTGATTGTTATTAAGTCCATTGTCTCCTATTTATATGGTTATTGGGTGGTGCTACACAGCCGTGCTAATCTTCACACGCTCTGGATGGACTGTTCTCACACAGCTGAGCTGGGAGCTACCAGATAGCACTTACCTGCGAACAGGGCTTCCCTCACCTGGGTGTCAGGCCCATTAGGAGCAACGCAGCCTTCCCCCGGAGCCTGAGGCGGAAACTCTGGGATGTGGACAGTTTCTGTCCCGTCTGTGAAGTGTCCCGCCAGGGGAAGAGGGGGATTTCCCATCCCTCTGTTTTAATGAGAGCAGGAAAAATCAGGAAGCTAAACTCAAAAACCTCGAGGCTCTTCACACAGAAGCAGCCAAACGTCCCAACACACCTACTGCTTTCACATATACTGTGGAGGACATTTCTATGTAAACACACTATATGGACAAAAGTATTGGGACACCGGTTTCTTCTGAATTCAAGGGTATTAAAGAGTTTCTCCTGCTTTTGTTGGAATAACTGTCTCTACTGTCCAGAGAAGACCACCCCACCACCCCGAGGTTCCATTGGTCACAAAACACACAAATCCATCAATTACACGGATGATGGACACATGAATCCATCTGTTAGACAGGGAAGCAGAAGATGAGTGTCAACCCTTCTTCAGAGTCTCATAACTATGGGATGTGCGTCAGAAGCGATCTCCACAGATTCTATCATTTCAGTAAATGTTTGAATTGTCTCAGCCAGCATTCCACCTTTTATTCACTTTAATTTTATCATCATGGTCATAATCACATCAATGCTGAATCAATGTTTGATTTTGAAAAACAACATTGACATCACTTCAACGTTATTTATTTTGTAACCCATAATTTTCAAATAATGTTGATTTAATCTTTAACAGACATTACTTTTCATTGTTGGCTTTATTTTAACCAAATGTCAATGCTGAAGGTGGTTCTACCTTTTCTGAACACACAGGACAACGCTCGTCCACACACTGCTGCCGTCTCAAGATCTGGTCTTGAAGACACAGATACTACGCCGTGGTCGGTCTCATCTCCAGACCTGTCCCTTATTGAAAATGTGTGGATGCTATTGGACGCTCTATGAACACTCCACCCCTACCACACCATCTGCAGAACTGAGTGAGAACATTCAAGCTGCATGAGATGATCATCACAGGACACCATTAGGAACCTCTACAACTCCATGCAGAGACGTCTGGCGTGTTGCGTTAAACCCGACGCCGTACTGAGAGACACCACTTCTGTATGAGAAGATCAATAAATATTGATCAGATCAGTCTATTTTTATACATAATCAGTGTAGGAGGGTCACCAGTTTTGTGGCACTGGCAGGAAAAACCCCCATTTCCATTTTCAGACCATTTCCAGTATTTTGGTCTCCCCCCAATCACAGAGATCAGAGCCTGGAGTTTCCAATAAGGACTTTGGTAAAACTGGTCCAGCCGTTTGTCTTTTCTGTAGGCGAGGTGTTGGAATGACAGTAGAATGAATGAGTTTTGAAGTGAAGCTCAGGATTGGCGTCAGTGCCTCCTGGGCCACCGAGGTCAGTCTCGGCCTCTGCAGGGGGCACTGTGCCCAGAATGAATGAGTTATCAGGGTTCCTCACACTGGAGGGGCTCTTTTCACTTTGGGCCATAATCTGCCCGTCTGCCACAGCAGCCCTGTCACCAAGGAGAACCCAAGAACCTTCTGGTCTCATTGTCTTCCCCAGCTAATCTGGCTCCTCCATGCCCTGAAAAGAATCAAATTATTATCCAGGGATTTTTCCTCCCTTGGAAAAAACGCAAAGCCTGGGAGAATGATAGCATTGTCCCATGAGTGAGTGTGTGAGTGTGTGAGAGTGTGAGAGTGTGTAAACCTTTCTCAGCTCCTAATTGTGAACGAAACTGACAACTGGGCCCGATGCTAATCCGGGACATTTATTGTCATCTTATGTTGTGGCCTTTTTTGTTGTTTTTTTTTTGGAGTCAGCAGGGGAGAGGTTTCATATGGACCAGTACTACAATGACCTGCAGGCTCCAGAAAGACCAGTATAAGGCTTTAGTCCTATTCAGGGCCAGTGAAAGATCGGACAGCCTGCAGAGAGTCTATTGCTTCTTGCTATTAGCTCTGCTGATCTATTGCTTGCGTTGGACTGGATGGGGCTTTGAGGTTGGAGGTTTTAGAGGGTATTCAGACACAGGTAAGCAGCCTTGGCAAATGCTGTTTTGTACTGAGGCTTTGGATGGAATATGATCTGGTTTAGAAAGCCAGCAGGGAGGCAAGCCCTGACCTTTGCGACAATCAGAAATCTCGTAATGAGTTCGTTGCAAACTTGGTAACAGGACGTGTCCCACCCATATGGATTCAGAGGAAGGTTTATTTGCTGGAACTGCACCTTCACTTAATATCCCAGTATTGGGTCCCAAGTATTGGGACGCCTGTTCATTCACTTCATTCAAAGAGTTTCTCCTGCTTTTGTTTGAGTAACTGTCTCTACTGTCCAGGGAAGACTGTCTACTAGAGTTTGGATGATTGCTGTGATGGTTTGATTGCATTCAGGATGTTGGATGATCACCACCCCACCTCATCCCCAACTGCCATCTCATCCCAAAAGTACTGCATGGAGCTCCATCATTCCAGAGCTGCTCCACAGCTCAATGTTTGTACGGTTTGTACGGAGAAAAATTAGTGCAGGACGAATCAATAGTTACCACAAACGTTTAGTTACAGTTATTGCTTCTTTCAGATACTGAAAGCAGAGGGTCGCATACTTTTACCCTCAGAGATATGAAATATCAAGAAGGATTCCACTATTGTTATAAGTCCGAGAATCTGTTTTTTAGTGGTTATTTAAACGTCTGTAGTCTTTACATTACAAGAAATTAACATGTCGTCACATGATGCTACTCAGCCAATGAGATCTGTGCAATAAAATAAGCACTGCTACTCCAGTCGATGACTTCTACAGGGCAGGGATGAATGGTTGAAAAATGAAGGGGGGTTCTCGTGATGTCTATTAACAGATAAAGTCCTGCCCTTCAACAAAAAGAACCAATCAGCTTGCTGGTTATGCTGCAAGCAGAGAAGCGTTGATGATATTGTGCAGTATTGTGCAGCTCCACTATGATATGGGTTAAGCTCTTTGATTGAAGATGGTGATTTTGTTCAGACATTTTATGTTTAAAGTTGATGGAAATGAGAGTGTTTGTTCATTCATAACTGATCCCGTATTCTAGGCTACAGTCAAGTGGAAAATTAGGAATTTAGGTAATTCTTAACAAATATGGACAGATTAGTTCTTCTTTCAAACATTATCTATACAGGTAGATACAGGTGATGTAAAAAGATGCCGATTCTGAAGTTGGGAACCCCTATGCCCTAATAACTGGTGCTTCCTCCACCGGTTGAAATAATGCCACGTTTCCTATAATCATCTACCATCTCTGACATCGACTGGGAGAACGTTTTTCCCACTCCTCCATGCAGAAATCCTCCAGCTATGGGATGTTTGAGGGGATTCTTGCATCCACAGCCTTGCATTCACATGTTATCTTTTTTCTTTCTGTACACACAGCCTTATTCTTTACAATATCTCATAGCGGTTTCTGTGATGGAGAGATCTCCAGGCCCTGCTGCAGCAAGGCAGCCCGAACGTTGACTCTTCCACCACCATGCTTCACAGTTGGTAAGAGGTGCTTGTGCTCAAATACTATTTGGTTTGTGCCAGACATGTCTTCTGTTACTGTGTCCAAATAATTCAACTTGGATTCATATGTCCAAAGCACATTGTTCCAAAAGTCCTCCACTTTGTCTAGATGTTCTTTGGAGAACTTGTCCTGATGTTCTTTGACAGTAAGGGTTACCTCCTTTAACTGGTTTGGTCTCTTTCTGATGGTAGAAGCTGCACTTTGACATCAGTTGTGGTGAGAGCTTCCTGTAGGTCCGTGATGAACGTTTTGGGATTGTTGGATCTTCTTTACTCATCTTGTGGTTCTGCTCTTGGGCTGAACTTGCTAGGATGGTCTGATCTGGCCAAATTAAATCCCTTCCCAGACTCATCTGCATCTACAACCTTCTTTCTGAAGACCTCAGTGAGCTCTTCTGATCTGACCATGGTGATTCCACTCACTTCAACAATCAAACTAATGTCTGAGGTTAAAATAAGACAGGCTCATCCAAAGTCCTCTCTCATGATGGTCTAATCATTTGCAGCTGATGTTCTGAACTTGGTTCTAAACATTTCAAGTCATAATAAATGTGGGAGTGTCCTAACGTTTTCCTCACAAAAACATTTATTGTCCTAACTTTTTCACATGACTGTTTTTCAGGACAGGATATGGCCCTGAATCACAATACAGTCAGACAGCATGAGATTCCTGACCTTGGCTTGAGGAGGATAAATAAATATTACTGATCTAGAACCCCTAGAACCTCTTCTGGAATAGGAAACAAAGACACCTGGAGGCCGAACTATCAGTGTTCTATCAGTTTATATTTATTTGGTTAGAGAGTTAATATCTAAAATCCTAGAACAGAGTAGGGACAGTGTGTCCCTTTGTGGTCAGTAAGAAAAACAAACAAACAAACAAACAATCAAACAAACAAGCTCAGCAGCAGACAGTGAGGTAAACAGCATCACAGAGCAACAACAAAATGCACAAACAACAATAACACAACAATAAATAATCACAAACCTCCGTCTAGAACACACACACCTGTACACAGCTTTGGGATTGAAGACATCCACAATTACAGATATTTTGGTTTACAAACCCAGGAGAACCAGAGGAACCTGAAGTCTGGGTTCTTTAGTTGTGTTTAAGCATTTCTACTGAGTGATCTCTGTAGACGTGAGCACTGCTGACCGACTGGTCAGACTCTACATCTGTTTATTTCATTCTGATCTGGTTTTTACTTTTATATAAATATTTTGAATCCTATCATTTTAGATGTCGTTAGTGACGGTTTGCATGTTGAGTAAAATCGCCTTAAAACTTAGAAAACTTCACATTTTAGTTCTGAACTACGGCGACACCGAGTCTTTCACAGAAAGAAGAGATCTCACACTCGTACATACGCACACACACACACACACACACACACACACACACACACACACACACACAGGCGGTCAGTTAGCAGCATACACAGAGGATAAATCACTCTGAAGCTGCTGATTCTCACACACTGGAGCTTGTGGAAGCGAATGCACTCAGCTAACTGTGTTAATGGTGAAGCTGAAGAGCTCTGCCACTCATTCATCCATCCGTCCATCCACCCATCCATCCGTCCGTCCTTCCGTCCATTCATCCATTCATTGATCCACCCACCCACCCATCCAGCTGTCCACCAGTCTATCCATCAGTCCATTCACCCATCCATCCACCCATCGGTCATTCAGTACATCTGTACATCCATCCATCCATCTACACAGATGTGAAAGTTAGTGCACCCCTGGTTAAACAGAGCAGAACTGGGAGCAGGACCTTCAGCTACTTATTGTTTTCTTTTAGTTTTTTATTTAGTTTTTACCTTTTAAACATGTTCAAAGTGTCGGCTTCAGTGGCTGTACTTCTTTAGATTGTTTCAGAAAGTCATGATGAATGGATCAATAGAAATGCTCCAAAATGACCTGGAATAAAATCGTTTTTTGACGTCCATTGAGAGTTAAGAGGTTTTCTTTTTTCCATCAAAGCAGCTGTTTTGGAGAGACAAGATTTGAGAAGAACATATTGGTTAAAATGTTACATCGTTATCCCTGAGCATGACGGATTCATCTCTGTGTTAATAACATACAGTATTATATGGAAAATTACAGAAAAGCTGCTTCTCTGGTCAGTTAAAACACTAATATTAGAGTAAACATGAATAACATTCATACAGAAAGTCGTGTTTTTAGAAGTTTCCAAATATTTCTTTACACCTGTGATTAAGTTTGAATTCAAACTTCACTTGTTTTTTACTGATTTTATTATTTATTCATTAAAATGATTTAGCTTTTTATGTGTCCTTTGACATGGTGATTTTAACTTTTAACTTCATTAGAAGTCAGTAAGGAGATTTTATTCCACGTGATTTTTTTCGGACAATTTTAGTTTCTCAGTTTATTGCAAAACTTACCAAATTTTCCAAACCATATCAAAAGTGAATAAAAACAACAAAGATAAAAAAAGGCGAAACAAAGTTTTGTTTGGAGAATCACAATATATAACAGCTACCGAATGACTAATGGTTATTACCGAACGATTAGAGAATCCTGATGTTTTAGTGAAAGCTGATGTTTGTCGTTGTTTATAAGGTGTTATCTATGTTTCTGTGTTTAGTACGTCTTCTCTTCAGACCTCGCCAAAGCGTTCCCAGCCTTTCTGCAGTGAAAAGATCCGATTTCTGTGATAAATCACTAATACTGTAACACTCGACGGAGGAGGACCGATCAGCCACTAGATGAAGACCCCACTCTGGAGGTCCAAACTCAGGCTCTCTCTTATAGTGGGAAAAGTATTTGGAGAGGGCGGGGGGGGGGCGGTCACATTGCCGGACTTTTGCTCAGTGCTGGTTATGATTCATAAAGCAAACAGACAAATTCAGAGAACCTGACCAATATGTAATGTTCACTCAAGTGCATTCATCAGCTAATGGGTGACCTGTTAACCATGGGCTCCACCTGCCTGCTGGGTCCCTCTCGCCACACATTCTCACGTACGCAACATCACACACATGTATTTACTATCTTTCTTCAGTGGAAAAGTCTCAGCACTAATAGCTTTTTAATGGTGTTAGCAAAAAGACTAATGCTAACGCTAGCAGGGGAGGAGTAATGTTTGGGCCTAACTACTCTACAGTGCCTCAGCCTTCACGGCAGGGGAAATCTGCCAAGGCCTCTGGAGTGACCTGGAGTGCCACGTGCCACCACAAAGCCTCTTTTCCTTAGCTTTCTCGCTCTTAACCTCCGCAACACAATCACAGAGGTTTCCAGGGCCTGTTTCTCATTTAAATCCCCCTCCTACCCCCTCCTACACTCCACCCCGGTAAAAGAATAGTCCCTCCGAGAATCGGGCTAGCAGCTTGAGTCAAAGAGTGCCACCCCTACGTCACAGCTGAGCCCATTGGGAGGAAGTTCCTTTAGCTAGCCTGTAAAAGGTCTCACTTCCCCATTTGTGCAGTGCTTGTTGGACTTCAGGACAAACAATGACCTCTGCTTGACCTGTCCGTCTTAATCCATAACGCAAGACGTCGCTCCCTGAGGGAACAGTAAACCCAGCTTCATCATGGCAGTCTTGTTTTGATTTGTTCTTGGTCTGGCTAGTTAGCTCATTAGCCAGGAGGCTCTACTTGCAGGTGTGGACATCATAGATGCGTGTACACTCCTGACAGCTCACGTAGCAGCACCAGTGGAAGATGCAGTGGCATTTCTCCTTGCGTTTTTCCGTCCTAGTATTGTGTCCCCTGCCACAGCACAGCAAGTCACAGCCATCGATGCCATGGGACGTCAGGTTGCACATGCGGTCACGAGTCCCGAAGGAGCCTGTCTCTGGGTTGGGATCGCAGAAGTTGGGTGAAGTTTCATAGTAGACGAGGTCCATCTCAGTGGGTGGTTTGAAGTAGGCAAACTTGGGGCGGAGAGTTTCCACCCAGCCGCGGGATTCTCTGTGCTTCTCCACCACCATCTCTGAGGCGCTGTCATACTTGTCCTTCATGTAGTCTCCAATAACGCGGAAATCTGGCTGAGACCACCAGCACGTCTTCACCTCGCAGCTGCCTGACAGCCCATGGCACTTACACTTCAGGTACATGTGGTCAGTGATGGACTGAGGAGAACAGAAGACAACACAGATAGCTTTAGCATAATCAAGGGACCACACACTGTCAGAGTCACTGTTTGAGTTTGATGAACAAAATGTAATGTAAATGTCTATTTGTCACCACCACCTTTTAAAAGGTCAAATTGTGTCCATGGCATATTTGGAAATGCTCCATTTTATTTATTGGCCAATTGTGTCCTGATCACTTTTAATGCTCACATATGTCAGAACTACTTCCTGAACTGTCCGATTGTGTCCCTGCCAGGTACTGTAATGCTCCCATTTGTCCCAATTATTTTCTGAATTGTTCAATTGTATTTCTGTGATCTTCTGAATTATTTATTGTTTCCCCACCATTTTATAAAATGACTATGTCCCCACAACTTTTTAAAAGTACTCAAACTTGTCCAAAACTTGTCTGAATTGTGTAATTGTGTCCACGCCACTGTTTGAAATATCCAATATCCACTTTACTACAGACTGCAGTCAGTGGTGGGGACACCATTCATAATATTCAGTGAATAGTAGTCAGTAGTAAAGTGTAAACACTCACTGATCTCCCAGCCTCATTGTTGTGTCGGTTCATAGCAGAACGAGCATCAGGCCGGTTCTCTCGCGCATCAGCAAACTCTCGTGAGACCATGTTTCCAAAATCCACGTCCTCACTGCATCCCCCCCACTTCCAGCCATCTCCTGGCGGTCCCTTCCGCCTCGAATCACAGCCACAGATTGTAGCAGAACCCTCAGCACATGCACGGGTTACAGCAAACGCCACTCCTGCAGACGCTATCGCATGAACAAATGCAGACTCTCGCGTGGCTGTGGAGACAGAGGGAGAGGAGAACGATGATATTTGACTGTAATTGTATTTGGTTCTTAGTTTGAATTTATGCTTTTTGTGCTATTTCTTGTTTATTTTTTTTGATTATATGTTTTATAATCAAAATGTCAGTTTACATTGAAGAGTGTCATAATGAATGGACCAATAGAAATATTCCAAAATGACTTCCATTGAAGGGACAGACGTTTCCAAACAGTTACTTTAAAGCTTCTTCTTCCTAACGACTGGGTGTGTTTTACAGTGACCAGGAGATCATTGCCAGGAGAACTGCGATATCAGTAATGGTGATACCGGAGATGCTGGTACCGTATGGGCCGTATGGGTCGGCGCTACCTGTGTGTGGTTAAATGGAGTCAGTGTTAGTGTGGGCTCTGCTCATGGCAGAGAGATGAGTCAGCAGGGATCAGGCACATCCTGCTAAATGACAGGTAAACAGTGGGGCCACAGGGCTGTAATTACCCAGGCTTGATTAAACAGCTCCTTATTGTTCAGCAGCGAGACGCACAGTGGAGGCCTCTGTTCCTGCTCAGCGTTTCTATTGTTTTAAAGTGGAAAACTCTCAATTCTGGTCCAGAAAGCCAAAACAAACATTCGCACAGTGGAGAAAGCCGAGCTCTGGTTCTACACTCGCGCCACTCTCAGCCAAAGCCCTCCCAAAGCCGGCGCTCGACCTGTTGTCGCGGTTTGCGGAATAGCTGATGGTGATAAATCCGCGGCGGTCTTGTGCAGTCTTGCACTTGTGTGGGAGAGTAAAGGAACAGGCTGGGGGGACACACCGTGAATCAAACCATTCTCTCGACAGCAGGTTTCAACTGGTTGGAGAAATTAAAGGTGCGGAAAATGAGGTTGCAAAATTGGCTACCAGCACCAACCCAGTTCTGCTCCCAAAAGTATTGGGACAGGGCATTGAAAAGAATTGATCCTGCTTTTGTTGGAGAAACGGTCTCTACTGTCCAGCGAACACTTTCTACTAGATTCTGGAACATTGCTGTGAGGATCTGATTGCATTCAGCAATGAAAGTATTAGTGTGGATAATGGATGGTGACCATCCCACCACATCCACAGCTCCCCAACTCATCACCAACAGAAGTATTGTATGGAGCTCCATTCATGTGTCTGTGTCAGCAATGAGTGCAACTTAGTAGCTGGATTTATTCATTAGAACAAACACAGTGATACAGTGCTTTAAGACTGAAATATGCAAATAAGCTCTGTTATGATTGGCTGCCTTTTGTTAGGCCTCATCCAGAGCACAGCCCATGAAGGGGTTCGTTCTGTGGACCCAGTGTGGGTCAACGTGATGGTTGGTGGTCAGTTTCGATTCCGGATTTCGGTCCATGGATTTTTTTTTGGGGGGGGGGTGGGGGGGTGGGTTATGTTATAAGGGTCAGGGCTGTTTCGCTGCTGAATTGTCGTATATTGACTGTACAAATGTGAATGTGTTGGTATTTGTGACATCACTCTTGTCTAGAACCGTAGGGGAAGGTGGGTTTTACAGGACATGGGCCCTTTAAAGGTTAAAACAGCTTTAACGGGGTTTGGAGACCCTTCAGAGGAAGGTCTTTACCTGAGAAAGAATGCGAATGGGTCGAGCCAGATTAAACCCACAGGGTGTGTGTGTGTGTGTGTGTGTGTATGTGAACAGAGTGTGTGTGCCCACCCTGGAGCCGGCGGGCTCTGCTGACCTGCTGAGGGATTCAACGCCCCATTGTGTTCCCACTGTCACGCCGCGTTACGCCCACAAAGGGACCCCCGATATTTTATATGAAGTCTGCCCCGGCCGGTGATTAGCGGGGACTAAAGTTAAGTCATAGCAACAGAGAAACTATGCGGTGCTCGGACCCCGCGTGTGGTGGGCCGGTCGGGGGGGAAATCCCCATTCAAATGCTTTAATAAAACAATCTAAAGGGCGTGTGAATGGAGAAAGGCTTCACACGCACCAGGGCCCAGCAGGGGGCGGGGCTAAGGTCCCCCCATCAACTCCACTGGCCACGCCCCCTCATTCTTTCTCCACTGGAGTTAATGATACACCCTCGTGCTCCCCGCCCCCCTCAGCAGCACACACTAACACACAGTGCACGAAAAGGTGGACGCTTCCATCACATCCTAAATCGTAACCGTTTCTCCTGCCGAGGTCGCAGGTCGTAACCCCGGGCAGCCTGGCCTTTAACATGGACTGTCTGGAGGAGAGCGTTAGCAGGACACAGCTAATGGTTCTCCTGCTCACAGTAACGGTCCAAGTCACACCCAGAAGGACTAGAGTGATGTTTATACTTCACACAATTACAGTCACACATTCTCTAGAATTTCTAGAGTTTTACTGCTAGAACCTCCGGAATGATTAGAGCCATGTTTTAACAGCTAGAACTTCCAGAAGGATTAGGACACAGCTTTTACAGTTAGAACTTCCAGAAGGACTAGAACACAGCTTTTACAGTTAGAACTTCCAGAAGGACTAGAACACTGCTTTTACAGCTAGAACCTCTAGAAGGAGTAGAGTGATGTTTTAAAGCTAGAACCTCCAGAAGCACTAGAGGGATGAACCTCCATGACTCTAATGCCCGTCACTCGGGGTCACACTCTGCTACTGTGGGTTCTACCTCTAACGTGAGCCGAGGCTGAACTGAATAAACCTGCAGACACGTGGAGAGTGGAAGCTGTCAGGACTTGCAGAAGTCTGCAATTTGATTCAGCAATCGCTCTTTCTTTCCCCGTTGGCGGGTTCTCCAGCGTGAAGATACAGAACAAATGCACATGAGCTGGGAAGGACACACACATACATTATATTCAACTTGAGCATATTTAAAAATATGAACAGGTGATTTCACTAAACACAGAACTGAACGTAATTAAAACGTAATTGTTACAGACATTGAGGTCGTCTGTTCAGTGTACAGTCGTTTGTTCAGTGTCTGTATGAAACAGAAATCAAGTCGACGTTGGAGGATCCTGTCTCATTTAAACCTCAGACATTAGTTTGGTTTGCTCTTGATTGTTGAAGTGTGTGGGATCAGAGGGGGTTTGAGGAGAACGTAAGAGCGTCTGTACAAAGACTGACGCTGAAACATCACAGAGCTGAAAGAATTCCACATGGAGGAGTGGGAACGTCGTTCTTCCAGTGGATGTCAGAGACGGTAGACGGTTCTAGAAACATCTCACTGACATTATTTCAGACACAGGAGGAAATTATCCAGTGGCATGTCTGGCTGTGCAGTTTTTGAAGAACCTCCTCACAGCGCCAGGGCTGCCCACCTCTCCGGGGACGTGTGCTCACTGCCCCCTGGTGCGTGAATTCACTAGTGTGTATGTGTGTATCACTGTGTGTAGATGGGAAAAATGAGTGTGTGTGTGCACAACACAGTGGGTCAAACGAGTATAATTACTACAACACTGCTGAAGAGCTACACTGCTCTCTCCGACGGTCCTCCTGTGATTAATCTGAGCTGATTGGCGGGGTTGGCTGTTCAGACAGCAGCAGGAAAGACCCCATGTTCTGTTGACCCCCAGACAAAACAGAGGGAGGAGCCCGCTACACATCCCAATACACCCAACACACATCCATCTGTCCTACAGGCGACACAGTGGGCCACATCACTGCCCAGAGGAAGAGGAGTCCAGGCCTTTCCTCTCTAATCTCCCTCTAAAGGATCTGAGAGCCCCCCTGCCCAAAGCCCTTAATCCACTGCTCTGACCCCTGCCTTTATTCAGGGCTTCGGTTACTTTAATCCAATCAAAATGATTTACTGAAGCTACCCATAACCACCCCCACCCCCCACTCACACACACCCCCAGTCAGAGTGTGTGTGTGTGTGTGTGTGTGTGTGTGTGATCTGCAAACTGATTTTTAAATGGAATATTTGCCAATACATTCAAACAGGAAAAACTAAAATTTCACATAGACATATGTATTCGGACGCTTTGTCATGACACTTGAAATTTGGAAATATCAATATCTGCTGTGTGTGACCGTCTCCTACACAGATGTTTGTGACGTTCTGGTAAAAGTACATCAAACTACGAAAACATCCCAAATCAGGCTTGGGTTCTAAAGGTTATTTCAGTTGGAAACGAGTGCATTTGAGCTGTTTTCTGAGCTGAGTTCCAGTCAGTTTGTTCCGATATGCATGTCTGTAGGTTACTCTGATCCTGAGTGATAACGCCCTGAATACAGCATGTAACTGCAGATCCCAGGTTCTAAGAGTTCATGTAAACCAAGTTATTATTTCTCCAATTCAAAAGCATTTCTATTGGTCTGTTCATTCAGAGTTATTTCCACAGTGTACAGATCAGCTATAGGGACTGAGTCTTCATGGAAGAACAGTCAGAAGAAAGAAAGTTCAAAGGAGCGTCGAAACAAGTCTGACGCTGATTGCAAACAAGTAGTACCACTTTATTATTGCATGAAAACAGCACCTCTCCAACTGTTAAACATGGGGGTGGATGCTTTGGGATTGTGCTGCAGCCAGTGGCACTGGGAACATTTATCTGGTACATTGAAGAACAGATTCAAACATCAAACATCTCAACATCTGAAAATCTCAACCTCACAGAACAGTGTGGAACTAGATTGTGAGGTATATCCAAACAAAGTACAAAGTGGTGTGTGTGTGTGTGTGTGTGTGTGTGTGTGTGTGTGTGTGTGTGTGTGTGTGTGTGTGTGTGTGTGTGCTGGTAATTTACACCATAATAGTTTGCTCTTAATGAAGGCTGCCCCTCTTCAACTCAAACTGTCTCCATCAACCCAACAACTGTTGGGGACCTTCTGATACTGTTCTCTAACTCACCCTTGCTCACTCCACCCCACACTGACCTCCACCCCCACCAAACACACTGAGTGCTTCATGTCAGGATGCCATTAAATACCACCGTTCAAACAAGTGTCTCAATGTCCCCAACTCCACCATGACAGTGTTCAGTCAGGGGGATTTTCACCCATTCTTCCTGCAGAAGGTTCCAGTTCTGTGAGGTTCTCCACAGAGGTTTGATGATATTTAGGTTGTGGGACTGTGAAGACCATGAGTGAACCTCCAGCTTAATCCCCTTAGGATACTGAGGTGTTTAGGATCATTATCCTGCTGTAGAAGCTCCTCCTCTGTATAGATGTTTGTCCAGAATTTGACACTATTTGAATTTGTTTGTGAATGTACCAGATAAATGTCCCCAGTGCCACTGGCTGCAGCACAATCCCAAACCACAATCCATCCACCCCCACATTTAACAGCTAATGATACAATAAAGTTCTAGTTTAGATCCACCAGTTAACCCAGACTTGTTTGCAAACACTGTCAGGCTTGTTTAGAAGCTCCTTTGAAATCTCTTTCTTCTGATGATTCTTACATGAAGGTAATATCAGTGCAGACGCTGCTGCACAGTAGAACAATGCATCACCTTTCCAGAGTGTGAGCAATCTTTCTGAAGCTCGTTCACAGTCAGACAGGCTCTGATCAGTCTTTCTATCAGTCTGTCAGCTGTTCATGCTCTTCCAGACCACGGCTTGGCCTCCACCATTCCTGTTTGAAGTCATTTCTTAATTCCATTATGAACAAAGGTAATGGCTCCTGAAAACTCTTCTCTTCTAGCTATCTTCTGATAGTTTCTCCTGCTCTGGGATCAGTAATGGTAATATTCAGTGTGCTTGGCAGCAGCTTAGAGGAGCTCATGGTTGTTGAATGTTGCCCATAAAGTCAAGCTGCACAAACTTCTCTCTGAACCTGAGAAGAGTTATTGCATCTTCTCACGAGGCTGGATGATTAACATGGCAGAAAATCATTCACAGCTTCATCCTGGATAAACACGGACTGCTGGGTGGATTGCAAACATACACAAACTCTGTGTGTGTGTGTGTGTGTGTGTGTGTGTGTGTGTGTGTGTGTGTGTGTGTGTGTGTGTGTGAACCGGCATGCATCTCGTCCTTACATGAAAAAGAGCGTGAATGTTTTCATGGCGTTGATGATACGGTCATGTGACCTGAGAGGAGTGTGTGGGGGAATCCACGGCAGCAGGGAATTCCCTACAACAGACAAAACCAAACACACTCCACCCAGCGAGTGTGTGTGTGTGTGTACACACACATCAGCACGGCCATACACACCGTTCACAGCTGAGTGCTCCTGTTTTAACTGGGATTTCACACTGGCTGAGACTTTCTGTGTGTGGGATAAACGAACAATTTCACTAATCAGAGGAAAACATTCACACACACACACACACACACACACACACACACACACACACACACACACACACACACACACACACACACACACTTTATAATCACCAGGAAGATTCATAGGTTGCAAAATAGGAGAAAGCGAGATAAAGCAGAAGAAAGTGGGAGAAAGTAGGAAAACACATGAGAAAGCAGAAGAAAGCAGAAGAAATTAGAAGTAATATCAAAATATTTAGGTTATTTTGGAGCTTTATTTTGGTCCATTCATCAAATTCATCATGAAATTCGAGAAATCTGAGCTAAAGGGAGAATGAACTACTGATTCTGAGCCCGTATGAGTTTTAAAACTGGATTTTAAAACTCTCTGTGACTGCTCATCACTTTACATATGTACTATACATATATTTATATGTGTGTGTGTGTGTGTGTGTGTGTGTGTGTGTGTGTGTGTGTGTGTGTGTGTGTGTATGTGTGTGTGTGTAACGTGTTAACTCATACCTCTGTCCAGAACTGGTCCGAATATGGCAAGATTGTCGTTGACAGTGGTGCAGTTCCAACGGCGGCCGCGGGAACTGATGCTGGCACTCCTGGATGCCAATCTTCACCCCCTGTGCCACGCTGGGCATGATCTCCACATAGTTCCTGCAGAACCGCAGCTGTTTGGGTACCAGACCTGGGATGGAGCTGCAGAGGATGGGCTGAGAGGCCAAAGATGAGTACTGGTGACCAACCGCCAGAGACCTACAATGCTATATAGAGTTATTAACAAGTAGACGTCTCTTACTGAAACTGACTTTATGTTCGTTTGGGTTTATTCTAATGTTATATAGAGTTAATTACAGGTAGACGCTCTCATTGACGCTGACTTTGTTTATTTGGTTTATTCTAATGTTATATAGAGTTAATTATAGGTAGACGCTCTCACTGATGCTGACTTTATGTTTATTTGGGTTTATTCTAATGTTATATAGAGTTAATTACAGGTAGACGCTCTCATTGACGCTGACTTTGTTTATTTGATATCTTAATGTTATATAGAGTTAATTACAGGCAGATGCCTCACTGATGTGCTGACTCTTTATGTTTGATTTGGGCTATTCTAATGTTATATAGAGTTAATTACAGGTAGATTCCTCCTACTGACACTGACTTCATGTTTATTTGTTTATTCTAATGTTATATAGAGTTAATTACAGGTAGACGCTCCTCACTGACGCCGACTCATGTTTATTTGGGTTTATTCTAATGTTATAGAGCATTACAGGTAGACGCCCACTGACACTGACTCTGTTTGTGTTTATCTAATGTTATATAGAGTTAATTACAGGTAGACGCCTCACTGAAACTGGACTTTATGTTTATTTGGTTTATTCTAATGTTATATAGAGTTAATTACAGGTAGACGCTCTCACTGACGCTGACTACGTTTATTTGGGTTTATTCTAATGTTATATAAAATATTTATATATAACTAAATTATAGTACTATATTATGTTACATTATATATTATGCAATATAATAATGCATATTATATTTGTTAAGTGTTATAGAGCATGTGTGTGTGTGTGCATGTGTGTGTGTACGCGCGTGTGTGTACATGAGTGAGCATGTGTGTGTATGAGTCCGTGTGTGTGTGTCCGTGTGTGTGTGTGTATGTGTCCATGTGTGTGTGTCCGTGTGTGTGTGTGTGTCCTGTGTGTGTGTCCATGTGTGTGTGTCCGTGTGTGTGTGTCCGTGTGTGTGTGTGTGTACTGTGTGTGTCTTGCCCATGTGTGTGTCTGTGTGTGTGTCTGTGTGTGTGTGTGTGTCCGTGTGTGTGTGTGTGTCCGTGTGTGTGTGTGTGTCCGTGTGTGTGTGTGTGTCTGTGTGTGTGTGTCCGTGTGTGTGTGTCTGTGTGTGTGTAACTGTGTGTGTCGTGTGTGTGTCTGTGTGTGTGTGTGTGTCTGTGTGTGTGTGTCTGTGTGTGTGTGTGTGTGTCTGTGTGTGTGTGTGTGTCCGCAGTGTGTGTCCGTGTATGGTTCAGGTGTGTGCGTGTGTGTGTCCTGCAGGTGTGTAACTGCGGTGTGTGTGTCCGTGTGTGTGTCCGTGTGTGTGTCCAGGATGCAGGCAACAGAGATGAAAGCAGTTCTGAGCTGATCCAGGTTCAGATGCAGGAGCGTTAACCTGGCTAATAAGAGCCACCAGCGCCCCTCAAACGTGCGCAGCTCCCGCTCTGTATTGTGGTAATGACACAGTGAGCAGTGTGTGAGGCCGGTCTGAACCCTGGGGTTGGCTTTGATGGAGCCTGCAGCAGCAGGTGCACCACATACCAACTCCTATCACACACTCGCTGGAGTTTCCAGCACTGTACCGATGTTTACAGGAGCGCAGTACACGGAAACGCTGCTGTCGCCACCACGGTTTCATTATGTCATCGCTTTAGTCGGGGAGGGCCAGCCATTGCAGACATCACTCTCCCACCTTGACCTCCACAAACACTCACAAACACTCACATCAACACACACGCACACTCACAGACTCTCACACACACCTGCCAAACACTCGCTAGACTCTCGCAAACACTCACAGACACTCACAGACACTCACAGACTCCTCAAGCAACACCAAACACTCTAGACTCTGGCAGACTCACAAACACTCACAAACACTCATAGACTCTCATGACTCTCACAAACACCTTCACAGACACTCACAGACTCACAACACTACACAAACACTCACAGACTCTCAAGCACACACTCACAGACTCTCAAACACTCACAGACACTCACAGACACTCACAGACTCTCAAACACTCACAGACACTCACAGACACTCACAGACTCTCACAGACTCTCACAAACACTCACAAACACTCATAGACTCTCACAGGGAGGAAGCGGGAGGTGAAAAAAACAGCACATGCTAGAAGATACAGATGCTGGCTTTCTATACAAATCAGAGTCGGAGTATACTCTACTAGATTACTCTCAGAGTCGGTCAGACCGAGTCTCTGACCAGCATACTCTACTAGATTACTCTCAGAGTCGGCCAGACCGAGTCTCTGACCAGTATAATGCTTACTAGATTACTTCAGAGTCGGTCAGACCGAGTTCTGACCAGTATACGCGCATTAGATTACTCCTGTGAGTCAGACCGAGTCTCTGACCAGTATACACTACTAGATTACTCTCAGAGCTCTGTCAGACCGAGTCTCTGACCAGTATACGCTACTAGATTACTCTCAGAGTCGGTCAGACCGAGTCTCTGACCAGTATACTCTACTAGATTACTCTCAGAGTCGGTCAGACCGAGTCTCTGACCAGTATACGCCACTAGATTACTCTCAGAGTCGGTCAGACCGAGTCTCTGACCAGTATACGCTACTAGATTACTCTCAGAGTCGGTCAGACTGAAGCCCCACCAGTGGCTTACTAGATTATTTCAGAGTCGTCAGACCGAGCCCCAATTGTATACGCTTACTAGATTACTTCAGAGTCGTCAGACCGAATTGACCAGTATACGCCATTAGATTACTTCAGAGTCGGTCAGACCGAGTCTCTGACCAGTATACGCCTTACTAGATTACTTCTCAGAGTCGGGCCGACCGAAGCCCTGACCAGTATACGCCATTAGATTACCCAGAGTCGGTCAGACCGAAGCCCTCGACCAGTATAAGTACGCTATCAGATTACTTCCTCGAGTCGGCCGATCGAAGTTCTGACCAGTATACGCTACTTTTAGATCATTTCAGAGTCGGTCAGACCGAGTCTCTGACCAGTATACGCTACTAGATTACGCTCAGAGTCGGGTCAGACCGAGTCACTGACCAGTAAACTCTACTAGATTACTCTCAGAGTCGGTCAGACCGAGTCTCTGACCAGTATACGCTTACTAGATTACTTCAGAGTCGGCCGACCGAGTCTCTGACCAGTATATACGCTACTAGATTACTTCAGAGTCGGTCAGGACTGGAGTCTCTGACCAGTATAATGCCACTAGATTACTTCCTGCAGTCGGCCGACCGAGTCTCTGACCAGTATACGCATTAGATTACTTCAGAGTCATCGACCGAGCCCTGACCAGTATACGCTTACTAGATTACTTCAGAGTCGGTCAGACCGAAGTCACTGACCAGTATACGCTTACCAGATTGCTTCCTGAGTCGTGGCCAGACCGAGTCTCTGACCAGTATACACTCACTAGATTACTCTCAGAGTCGTCAGACCGTAGCCCTGACCAGTATACGCTACTAGATTACTCTCAGAGTCGGTCAGACCGAGTCACTGACCAGTATACACTACTAGATTACTCTCAGAGTCGGTCAGACCGAGTCACTGACCAGTATACACTACTAGATTACTCTCAGAGTCGGCCAGACCGCAGTCACTGACCAGTATACACTACTACTTGATTCTCAGAGTCGGGCTCAGACCGAGTCTCTGACCAGTAAGCACGCTTACTAGATTATTTCAGACGTGGTCAGACCGAAGTCTCTGACCAGACACGCTTACTAGATGCTTCAGAGTCGGCCAGACCCCAGTCACTGAATTGCAAACGCTACTAGATTACTCAGAGCTGTCAGACCGAGTCTCTGACCAGTATACGCTACTAGATTACTCTCAGAGTCGGTCAGGACTCTAGTTCTGACCAGTGAGCACGCTTACTAGATTACTTCAGAGTCTGTCAGACCGAGTCTCTGACCAGTATAATGCCCACTAGATTACTCTCAGAGTCGGGTCAGACCGGTCTCTGACCACACTGACTGAAGTCCAGAATAGCAGTAAATCATATCAAGGGGTAGAGCTGTAAAATGGATTTTTACTGATGAGATGCCGAAGTCATGGTTCTTTCATCTCTCTTTTCTCTCTGATCTAAGATGTTGAGGTTTCTGAAAAAAATCACTCTCATAAATAATAGGCTCCATTACACACACACACAAACACACACACACACACACACTTATTCAAAATAATTAATATCCAGAATGAATTCTAATAACATTAATATCCAGAATGAATTCAATAACATTAATATCCAGAATGAATCTCTAATATCATTAATATCCAGAATGAATCAATAACATTAATATCCAGAATGAATCTCTAATAACATTAATATCCAGAATGAATCTCTAATAACATTAATATCCAGAATTAATTTCTAATATCATTAATATCCAGAATGAATCTCTAATATCATTAATATCCAGAATGAATCTAATATCATTAATATCCAGAATGAATCTCTATCATTAATATCCAGAATGAATCTCAATGACAATAATATCCAGAATGAATCTCTCAATAACATTAATTAGAATGAATTTAATATCATTAATATCCAAAGAACAACTTAATAATACTATTAATTAATGAATCTCTAATATCATTAATATCCAGAATGAATTTAATAACATTAATATCCAGAATGAATTTAAATAACATTAATATCCAGAATGAAATTCCTCAATATCATTAATATCCAGAATGAATCTCTAATAACATTAATATCAGAATGAATTCTAATATCATTAATATCCAGAATGAATTTAATAACATTAATATCAGAATGAATCTCTAATATCATTAATTTTAATGAATCTTCTATCATATCATTAATATCCAGAATGAATCTCTAATAACATTAATATCAGAATGAATTCTAATATCATTAATATCCAGAATGAATCTCACAACATTAATATCCAGAATGAATCTCTAATAACATTATTATCCAGAATGAAGTTCTAATGACTTTATTATCCAGTAAGAAGGTCTAATTACTTTAATACTGAATGAATTCTAATATCATTAATATCCAGAATGAATCTCTAATAACATTAATATCCAGAATGAATCTCTAATAACATTAATATCCAGACGAATCTCTAATATCATTAATATCCAGAATGAATCTCTAATAACATTAATATTATCAGAATGAATTCTAATATCATTAATATCCAGAATGAATCTCTAATAACATTAATATCAGAATGAATCTTCAATATCATTAATGTCCAGTATGAATTTCTAATAACATTAATATGTAGTATGATGTTCTAATAATATTAATGTCTAGAATGAATCTCTAATAACATTAATATCAGGAATGAATCAATATCATTAATATCCAGAATGAATCTCTAATAACGTTAATATCAGAATGAATCTCTAATATCATTAATATCCAGAATGAATCTCTAATATCATTAATTTCCAGAATGAATCTCTAATAACATTAATATCCAGTATGAATCTCTAATATCATTACTATCCAGAATGAATTTAATAACATTATTATCCAGAATGAATCTCTACACATTAATTTGAGAATGAATTTCTAATATCATTAATATCCAGAATGAATCTCTAATATCATTAATATCCAGAATGAATTTAATATCATTAATATCCAGTATGAATTTAATAACATTATTATCAGAATGAATCTCTAATATCATTATTATCCAGAATGAATCTCTAATAACATTAATATCCAGAATGAATCTCTAATAACATTAATATCCAGAATGAATTCAAATATCATTAATATCAGAACGAATCTCTAATATCATTAATATCAGAATGAATCTCTAATAACATTAATATCCAGAATGAATCTCTAATAATTGCATTATCAGAATGAATCTCTAATAATAATAATATCAGAATGAATCTCTAATAACATTAATATCCAGAATGAATTCTAATAACATTAATATCAGAATGAATCTTCTAATATCATTAATATCCAGAATGAATCTCTGTAATATCATTCATATATCCAGTATGAATCTCTAATAACATTAATATCAGAATGAATCTCATTATCATTAATATCCAGAATGAATCTCTAATACACAGACATCTAGAATGAATCTCTATTAACATTATCCAGAATGAATTCTAATATCATTAATATCCAGAATGAATCAATATTGACAAATTTACCTATATGTCAGTATAGTTTTGTCGATGTTAATATATCTACCACACACACACACACACACACACACACACACACACACACACACACACAGCATATACACACAGATCATTTTTAGGCTAATGATTTGAGTGATCCTTTGACCAGCAGTGAGCTCTTGGTCCTCGTCCCCTTCAGATCCTCTAATCCTGGTAATTAAGGAACACAGAGCTGAGACAGGCGGCGCTGCCTCACCTCTCCTCAGCCTCGGATCTTCTGCTTCTTCTTGCTGTCTCTTTTCATCTGCCGTCAGAGCGTGCGCCTGTTTTTGATGCATATCTCAGCAAGCTCGTGCACGAGCCGCCTGGATTACTACTCCTGTGTCCTGGGCTCCCAGCCATGGCCGATTTGAGCATCGCTTGTGTGTTCAGGAGAAGGAATGTGCATGGCCGTCACTTCCAGCCATTTATCTTCTGGAGGCGGGGCGTGGTGTGAGCAGGGGTGTAGCACGCCTGTGCTGAGTGTGCGAGGACGGTGGAAGGTATGGAGTGAGGAAGATGAAGATGCTCCTTTACCTTGATTACATGTAGATGTTCTACAGTCTCATCTTTACCTCCCGTAGATCCTGTATGTCAGCCCATCCAGCTGCATTACTGTCGTAATTAATATCAGTCTCATAGGCCCCAATTGAACCCCAGACACCCCTTCAATGACCTCTTCAGCTACTTGCTGCACCCATTGTTGACTCCAGATGTGCAAATGCACACACGGGTTTGTCTAGTCACCTGTAGAGAAGCTAATGCCAATAGAATAGACTCTTTGAGCAGATAACAATCAGACTCTATTGTCTCCATGTCTACAGTGGTAGGTGTGGACTAGAGGGTATAAAGACCCCAGCATTGAGCTGTGGAGCTGTGTTCTCTGGAATGATGGAGCTCCATACAGAACCTCTTGGGAGGAGTTAGGATGAGATTGAGTGGTAATAATCCAACATACTGATTTCACTAATGGTATTGTTAGTGAATGCTATCAAATCCTCACAGCAATGTTCCAGAATCTAGTAGAAGGTCTTCCTGGACAGTAGAGACAAGTACACCAACAAGAGCAGGATCAACTCTTTAACCCCCTTGACTTCAGAAGAAGCAGCAAATGAGCAGGTGTCCCAATACTTATGTCCTGAGAGTGTATGCCACACCCTCTGCATTAGATTAATAACTAAAAATCAGTCCAAGGTTCCACAGGGTTCACTGTCCTGAACAGAATAGCTGAAAGTCAGTCAGGGAGTTGAGGGAGAGCACAGAACAGTTATAATACAATTCTTGCCACAGATTCTCAGTGGATTGAGGTCTGGACTGTGACCGGGTCATTCAAACACATAATATGCTTTGATCTAAACCAGTCCATTGTAGCTCTGGTTGTTTGTTTAGGGTCATTGTCCTGCTGGAAGGTGAAGCTCCGCCCCATCTCAAATATTTTCCAGCCTCTAACAAGTTTTTCTGTATTTAGCTCCACCCATCTTCCCATCAACTCTGACCAGCTTCCCCGCCCCTGCTGGAGAAAAGTGTCCCGACAGCATGGGGCTGCCACCACCATGTTTCACAGTGTGGGGTGGGATCTGTGGGTGGAGGAGCGAAATATAAAATGTCCACCCAGATGTCTGTCTGTCTTTACCATTCTGTGATGTGCAGCCCTGCAAGAAGAGTACCAATTAGGAAGCAGTCAAGAGGTCCATGGTCACTCTGAGGAATGCAGAGATCCAAGCAGCCTCTGTCTCACAGGACAACCATTAGTCATGCACTCTGGCCTTCATGGAAGAGTGGAGACAAGGAAAGACATTTGAAAATGTCATGGTGGGAAGGCCAGCAACGTGGAAGACAGTTGTCTTGTCTACATGGAACCAAAGTTGAACTTTTTGGCCTAAATTTTTGCAAAACACTACTAACACCTCAACACCCCACCCCACACTGTGAAACATGGTGGTGGCAGCACCATGCTGTCGGGACACTCTTTCTCCAGCAGGGACAGAGAAGCTGGTCAGAGTTGATGGGAAGATGGGTGAGCTAAATACAGAAAACCTGTTAGAGGCTGGAAAACATTGAGATGGGGCGGAGCTTCACCTTCCAGCAGGACAATGACCCTAAACAAACAGCCAGAGCTACAATGGACTGGTTTAGATCAAAGCACATTCATGTGTTAGAATGACCCGGTCAGAGTCCAGACCTCAATCCCACTGAGAATCTGCGGAAGGACTTGAACATAGCTGTTCACAGATGCTCTCCATCCAACCCCAGCTGATTAGTTTGTAAAACATCAGCCAGAGATGAGCAGAGCTGGTAGAGACAGACCCCAGAAGACCTGCAGCTGGAAAGGTGGTCCTACAGAGTCCTGACTCAGAGGGGCTACTTTGTGTTGGTCAATCACATAAAATCCCAATAAAATTCAAGTTTGTGGGAGAAATACTTATAGAAGGAATGTAAACTGGTTCTCCCCTTATGCACTAAAGGGTTCCACTGTTACGAGTCAAAGAACCATCTTCACTTGTAACCATAGTTTATCCGTTAAATTTTTTCTTTTATCCAAATAAAAGAACCCTACACCGAGAAGAATCGCTCATCTGCTAATAATTTTGACTGTACTGTTCTTTCAAAAGGTTCTTAGAGGCTGGGCAGTAGTTCTGTCAGCAGATTAGAACCATGACGACTCAGAAGAGTCCCATTCTTTGCTGGGTTAAATGGAAAATGTAATGGTTCTATTTACAACCAAACAATTTTGTCTGTTACGGGTCAAATCCATTTTCAGTGCTGTGTAGAACAGCGCAGCTCAGCTGGTCCACTGAAACCAGATGTTCCGGCAAGAAGTTGCCCTCCTGGGTACACTGCCCATCTGATGCCGCTTCAAACAAACAATAAGGAAGCACTTCTTTGTTCTGCGTCCTGCAGTAACTAGGTGGAGAACTTCAGTTACCTCTCAAGATACCATGGATGTCTGCACCTTCCCGACTGCCTGTTCCAGAATGTTCCACCTTCCATCTACAGTCTGAGCTCTGCTTAAACAGACACTCTGATAATGATCTGAGGTCCGTTAGTCATGAGCAGTGTCTCCCCAAGGTCACCACCACCACAGAACTCTACCCTTTCCAGGAGTTTTAGAACTGGATCCAAACTGACCCACACTGACCAAACTGACCCAAAGTGATCCAAACTGACCCAAACTGACCTAAACTGTTCCAAACTGACCCACACCGACCAAAACCGGACTCCACACTCGACCCAAAGTGATCCAACTGACCCAAAGTGATCCAAACTGACCTAAACTGACCCACACTGACCAAACTGACCCAAACTGACCTAATACTGACCCAAAGTGATCCAAACTGACCTAAATCACAAACTGACCCACACTGACCCAAAGTGATCCAAACTGACCCAAACCGATCCAAACTGACCCACACTGACCCAAACTGACCCAAACTGACCCAAAGTGATTCAAACTGACACAAACTGATCCAAACTGGGATTCACACTGATCTAACTGTTCAAATCGACCCACACTCGACTCAATCATCCCAAAGATCCAACCGATCTAAACTGACCCACTGACCAACTGACTCCACACTGACCCACACTGACCCAAGTGATCCAACTGGACCCAACTGTTCCAACTGACCCACTGACCAAATTCGACTCAACCGACCTAACTGTTCCAAATCGACCCATTACCGACCAACTGACTCAAACTGGACTCCACACTGGACTCAAAGTGATCCAAACTGACCTAAATCTGACCGAACTGTTCCAAACTGACTCCACACCGACCCAAAGTGATCCAAATCGACCCAAACTGATCTAAACTGACCACACTGACCTGGGGTGATCCAAACTGACCCAAACTGACCCACACTGACCCAAAGTGATCCAAACTGACCCAAACTGATCCAAACTGACCCACACTGACCCAAAGTGATCCAAACTGACCCAAACTGACCTAAACTGTTCCAAACTGACCCACACTGACCCAAACTGACCCAACGTGATCTAAAGTGATCCAAACTGACCAAACCGACTCAAACTCACCCAAAGTGATCCAAACTGACCCAAACTGACCTAAACTGTTCCAAACTGAAACACACTGACCAAACTGACCCACACTGACCCAAAATGATCCAAACTGACCCAAACTGACCTAAACTGTTCCAACCGACCCACACCGACTCAACTGACCTAAACGTGATCCAAAGTGATCCAAACTGACCCACACTGGAATTAAACTGACTCCAAATCACCCAAAGTGATCCAAACTGAACGAATCGACTCGAACTGTTCCAAACTGAAACACACTGACCAAACTGACCCACACTGACCCAAAATGATCCAAACTGACCCAAACTGACCTAAACTGTTCCAAACTGACCCACACTGACCCAAACTGACTCAAAGTGATCCAAACTGACCCAAACTGACCCAAACTGTTCCAAACTGACCCACACTGACCCAAACGGACCCAAAGTGATCCAAACTGACCCAAACTGACCCAAACTGATCCAAACTGACCCAAACTGACCCAAACGGACCCAAAGTGATCCAAACTGACCCAAACTGACCCAAACTGATCCAAACTGACCCAAAGTGATCCAAACTGACCTAAACTGTTCCAAACTGACCCACACTGACCCACACTGACCCAAACTGATCCACACTGACCCACACTGATCAAAACTGACTCAAAATGACCCAAACTGACCAAAAATGATCCAAACTGACCAAAAAATGATCCAAACTGACCAAAAAATGATCCAAACTGAACAAAACTGACCCAAAATGAACAAAACTGACCCAAACTGATCGAAACTGATCTAAACTGACCCAAAATTATCCAAAATGATCCGAACTGATCCAAACTGATCCAAAGTGATGCCAACTGATCCAAACTGACCTAAATTGATCTAAACTGACCCAAACTGACCAAAAATTATCCAAACTGACCCAAAATGTTCCAAAATGACCCAAACCAACCCAAACTGATCCAAATGAATCCAAACTGACCTAAACTGATCACATCGGATCTTAATCAATTCTGTTCAGTTCACGTTAACTTCATGCTGGAGAGCTGAGAGCAGTGCTGTGTGTGTGTGTGTGTGTGTGTGTGTGTGTGTGTGTGTGTGTGTGTGTAGCGTAGGAAAAGGAATGGCCATAAAAGCTTCAAGTGGGTCAGACGGACAACAATTAAGCAGAGGAGAGCAGCCTGGACCGAGGTTAATGACCTGCTTAATTACGGCTTTTAAAAATGACCCCCAGAGACGGCTCTTTATTCTCGTGCCCCTCCAGCAGGACTCAACCCTGCAGTGTCTTCCTCCCTGGCGGGCCGGTCATACTTTAACACACTGAGAAATCCCCAGAGATGAATTAACACCTACTGGACGTCAGCTGGACTCGAGTGAAGAGTGAGAGCGTGCAGGTTCACACAGACCCAGATCTCAGTGAGCAAATCAGAGCTAAGAAAACGACACTGAGACCAAAGTCAACTGAATCAGAGTCTCTGATTCAAAGCTTCCACAAAATAAAAGTCTGATGAAGGAAACTGTTTCATGTTCATCAACTTTCTTTGTATTGTTCTGTTTATGCTCATTTGATCATCATTTTACGAGTTTTATCATCATCATCATCATTATTATTTAACATATTCATATATTTATTTGTATTTTTACTATATGACCAAGTATAAATGTCTAACATTTGTGTGTAAATCCACACAAACATCTAAATATTGTCAATGTTTACAAAATGGAGATAATTAGAGTACTCTAGGATCTCCTGAAAATATCAGTATCTGCTACGACTGTCTCCTATAAACACCTTTCTAATGTTTTGGTGAATAAATGTACGTCAAACCACGTAACTAACCCACAAAATCGGGCTTGGGTTCTAAAGATGAACCAAACTTCAGAGTAGCTTCAGCACAATATAAAGGGTATCAGTCCAAGCAGCTTGGAGATCTGATAAGGATGATGGTTGATTTTATTGTAGTCAGGAATGTCTCTCAGAGCCGTTTCTAAACAACTGCAGATCCAAGATCATGGGTCCAAACAGCTGCACTGAAGGTGCACGTCATTAGGCGGCGGAGCCACTTTGACAGA